>JABFPJ010002839.1:0-18048 GCA_022817425.1 Gryon sp. ZL-2020
TTGATAAACATGAACAAAAATATATAAATGATCAATGTCAACATAAACATGTAAATGATAAATGTAAACATAAACATATAAGCGATAAAAATAAACAGAATCATAGACATATGAATGGTGAACGTAAACATAAATATATGAATGATAAATAAAAACGTAAATATATGAATGATAAATGTAAACATAAACATATAAATGATAAACATAAATGTAAACATAAACATATAAGTGATAAACATGAACACAAAAGTAAAAATTATATTGATAAATGTCAACATAAACATGTAAATGATAAACGTAAACATAAACATATAAGAGATAAAAATAAACAGAATCATAGACATATGAATGGTAAACGTAAACATAAACATAAATATGTAAATAATACGCATGAATAGAAATATATAAATGATAAAAGTAAACATAAACAAATAAATAATAAATATAAATATATATAAATATATATAAATATATATATAAATATATATAATAAATATAGTGATAAATGATAAACGTAAATATAAGAATATAAATGATAAACATAAACATGTTATTGATAATCAAAAACATAAACATATAAACATAATTATAAATAAATCTTAATTTCATTTGTTCAATTAATTTTCTACATTGTTTATCTTTATTTAAAAATTATTTTTCATTGCAAAATGGACGTTTGGATTGCAGTGTAAAAATAATTTTAAACAATTTGATTTGTTGATTTTAGAATTGAATTATTGATATTTACAATGATTGACCTTTTTATTGGATATGAATTAACGTAAATTGTGTCTGCGTGACACTTATAATTTCCACTTTCATTCACATAAAAAAAGAATTGATTTATCGTCGGACTCGAAATAACTTATTTTCTGTAATTTACTACAGCTTTTTTTAGATTTCACGTATGCAAGGTTTGTCGTCAAAATATATGATAGAAGAAAACAAAATGAACGTCAAAAATTCCAAAATGTTTATCCAGTTTATGCAAAAAAAATATTGAAATATTGCACTGAAAAATGGTCTATGATATAATATTTAGATAAAAATTTTTTTTGCGTTGAACAATGTACAAAACGAATTCGTTTGAGCTTAAACTATGGAAAACGAGTTTTAAGCCCAAAAATATGATTTTAGTCGTAGGTTATTTTTAAAGTGACGTCGTTCTGAAAGTACCGAATATCGACTTAATAAATTTGTCCCGACAATTGTTCTATGATGCTTTTGCTTATTCAAGATGAAAAAAATATTTCAATTTTTTTAGAAATATTTTTGCTAAAAGCAGTGACAACTTTTTGGTCAAATTTTTAAATAATTTCATTTAAACTTTCAAATGGACGGATTATTTTTTTTATTCAATTTTTAACTTAATTATTTAACTAAGCTTTATTTAAATAATTATAACAATTATTATATTTAATAATTAATCTTTGATTAACGTTTTTTTCCCCTTAAATTCAATTGCTTCGAACTAATTGGAAACTGGGATGAATAATTATCTAATATTCAAATAATTAAATTACATGTCATTTTATCATCAATGCAATTAACTTTGCTTATCACGTTAACATTAACAATAATTGCAATGTCAAAATTATGTTATTCGCTTGTTATTTTATTTTTAGATGAAAATAAGAGGAAAAAAGCAATGACTTTAAATAGCGAAAAAACATGATGCACTTTAATCGCCAATAACAACCCGCATTGCTCTCATTGCAATTCAAACAATAACATTACCGCTGCAAACTACACCAGTTCCAATTAAATAAAATACATTCGTTGCTTGAACATGAACTGATTCATTTGAATTATAGTGAGCTTCAAATACGTGAATTGCAGAAATAAATTGTCTAATTCAAAATGCAAATTTATAATACTTAATTTAACATATTAGATTTTGTAATTAAATACTTACTAATATATAAAAGCACAACTAATATAAAAGTAAAACATATTTTTGTTTTATACATGTACTTGATCATACGGATATCATAAGGATGTCATAGAAATGTCATTTGATGTCATCAGGATGTCGATAGGGATGTCAAGCGTACTCATAAGGATGACATAGGGATGTCATAAGGATGTCATAAGAATGTTATAAGGATATTATAAGGATGTCATAGAGATTTCATAAGGATGTCAATAGGGATGTCGATATGGATGTTAATATGAATGTCTATAGGGATGTCAATATGGATGTCAATAGGGATGTCGGTAGGAATGTCAATAGGGATTTCAATTGGGATGTCAATTGGGATGTCAATAGGGATGTCATAAGGATGTTATAAGGATATTATGAGGATGTTACAAGGATATCATAAGAATGTCGTGAGAATATTATAAGGATCTTATAACGATATCATGCGAATGTCAATAATGTGAAAAATTATACTTATCTCTACGAATATGTATAATTGAAAATATGATGTCATAGGGATTTTATAGGGATGTTATAAGGACATTATAAGGATATCTATGCATATTATGTGGATATCATAGGGATGTCAGAGGGATATCTATGGATGTTATAGAGATATCAGAAGGATGATATATGTCTGTGGATGTTATGAGGATGTCATAGAGTTGTTAAATGGATGTTATATGGATCTCATAAGGATGCCATAAGGATGTAATAAGGATGTCATTAGGATCTTAAAAGAATGGGTATGGATGTTATAAGGATGTCATAAAGATATCATAAGGATGTCGTAAGGATATTATGGGGATGTCATAAGGATGTCATAAAAGTGTCAGTTTGTAAAATTAAAACCCGGTTTTTTTTTGTAAAAAAAAACTTTTATTAAACAAAAAATAAAAGTCAATGATTATGCAACTTAATAATAAACATAAGTTCATATTCATTTGTCAGAAATTTAACTTTAATTTAAGCTTTTTTAACATTTTTAATTTTACAGAATAAACACGTATCTGAGATTGAGAAGATCAGCATATCATGCCACGTCGTGATTTTCTTATTGATTTTTTTGTTTTGTTTTTTGCGTCCTCATTTTGAGTAAGGCTATAAAATTGACAAAACATACATGACATTTCTTATAATATTTTGTCGTACATTTTACATGAATGCTACAAAAGTGCATCATCTTAAGATACATTGGTGAATTATTTATCAGCTGCCTGTGAAATTGCAGGCAGATATATTCTATCTACATAGTCAGTATGGGAATCGTGCTTTAGGCGCGCAAAAACAAAACGAACGCTTTCTCGATGCTTGAGCGACGAAACGACCGCAGTAGTTATTTTAGTTTCTGAAACTCTGACAACCAAATTTAATTAAAATGTTGCGATACATTTTCAATTTATGTAATGAAACACACAAAGAACTCGATTGAAAATATATAACAATACATTTGAAAATGGATTTCATATTTTATATATATTGTTGTATGTTTCAAAGTATATGTTGCAAAAATAAAAGTTTTTTTGATTATTTTCAAAAATAATGTCTAATTTTTTTTATATTTTCTTAATATACATTATTTTTAAAAATTACTTTCCTTATTTATAATTGCTTTGTATTTACAAAAAATTTACACTTAAAAAAATTAGGTAATTTATTATTTAAATAATAATAATTTGTATTAATAAAAATGTTTAGTTAATAATTAAATTAATAATTTATATTTAAATTATAAAAAAGTTAAAATTTTGACTAATTAAATAATTTTATTTGAAAAATCAATAAATAACTAATAAAAATAATAATTAATATTCAAATAAAAAGCCATTTGCCGTACACAAATGATTAACTTTCTCAAGTAGCATTATTAAATCTATCTGAGTATCTTTTTAAAATTTCATGATACTACGCTTGAACACTTAACAGTTTTTTCATTAAATACATTCACGATGCTGAACAAAACATCGAGCTTTAATGGAATAAAACATGAACTACGTGTATCAAATTATTTGCTCAAAATAATAAGTGACCTTGCTCAATGTAGTTCAATTATGAGCTTAATGTCTAATTTGGGTACTTGCATTAAACTGATTGTAAAAACATTAATTTTGTTTTTAATTTTACTTTCCAAATTAAAAGAAAGAGAAGGACATGAATTGAAAAAGAATTAAAATGATACGATTATTCTTTGCAACTTAAAATAAACTAACAGAAAATATATTTGGAATTCTTTGTCACCAATTTTACAGTTCAAATTCCTCGTCGAAGCTTCACCGGGACATAAATAAACGCCGGATTATCGAACCAAGTTGATCCTATTTTGAGTGTATATACGTACCTCTAGGACAACGTGCAGCAACCATCGTTAATACAATTCTGCCGACACATCCTGAGCCACGTGAAAGTGGATGAAGCTGCACAATTCGTGCATAAAACGCAATAGCCAACTTCTCTACTGATACACTCTTTCCATTAAACACAAATTTCAACAAGTTTTGCATATTAACGATGATTATATTTTACGGCTTCCGGTATATGGATTATTGTTTTCGGTTAGTAGTCGGATATTACTATAGTTTACAACACAAATCAATACAAAAATGCGTTTTCAAGGTTTTGAACTTGTAAACAAATTTTTTAAGTCAAAATTCGGGGGATGTCATAGGGATGTCATAGGATATCATAAGGATGTTATAGTGATGTCAAATGGATGTCAAAGGGATGTATCATGAGGATGTTATAGATATTTCATATGAAAATCATCATAAGGATGTCATGGGGATGTCATATGGATGTCACAGGGATGTAACAGGATGTCATAAGAATAACATATAGGGATGTTATAGGCTGTAATAGGATATTATAAGAATATTATAAGGATGTTAGAGTGATGTCATAGGTATATCACAGGGATGTCATCATAAGAATGTCATAGCTATGCCACAGAGATGCCATCATAAGGATTTCATATGGATGTCATAGGGATATAACAGGATGTCAAAAGGATACCATAGGGATGTTATATAGCCTGATATAGGATGTCATAAGAATATCATAAGGAAGTTAGAGGGATGTCATAGGGTTGTCATGAGGATGTCACAGGGATGTCATCGTAAGGATGTCGCAGGGATTTCATAAGGATATCATAAGGCTGCCATGAGATGTCATCAATTTTCAATTTTTGTTTAAAAAATATAACGAAAAAGACCCCCCACGTGTCGATGACGAAATCGAAATTGTTGAACGTTAGATTTTCAAATTAATGAATCCAAGTATTTGCGAGTAACAAATCAGGTGTCGGCATTTCATAAGACTCCGGTCATTTAATTACACTGAAGGCCGTCGTAAAAAAAACTAAACTTTCTCATCCGCCAAATTTGTCAACGTCGTTTTTCATTAACGAGAACACAAATGCTCTTTTTTTCTTTTTAAAATAATCGTTTTTTTTCTGTATCATCTCCATGCAAAAAGATAATCAATTTATGGAATAGAAAAATAAAAAAAAAATAAATAAAAAAAGAATAAAACCATCGATGGTTTCATGTTTCTCACATGAGAACTTGTACAGAACGTAATTATATCTCGGGCACTTTGATATCGGCGTAGTTGACCATTTGTGCCGAGCCAATCCTCAATGTAGATTCGGTCTATCGTGAGGGCGCGAGAGCCTATTACGTTGCCGTAGAACATTGGCAATTCAAAAAAACCTGATTTGTGATGGAATAGAAAAAAAAAGAAGCAAAAAAAACCGTCGTCTTTCTCGATTCGGGAATGCTGTTTGCGAGTGTTTGAGTTCAATGTTGTAAATATACTTTTACGTTTGCGAGAAGAAAAACGTCAGGAATTTGCAACTAACATCAACAGGCTTATGATTGTTCTTTTGATTGACTCATTTGAATTCGATGAGAACAAAATGCACATTTTTTATTCATTTAATTGTAAAATTATTATTAGTTTCTAATAATAATAATAATAAAGTCAAAAAGAAACGTATTTGAATGCAAATAAAATCTATAAAGGATTGATATTTGTATGCACTGAGAAAACTCAAATTTCTCAAAGGAGTTATTTTATATATGCAAAGTATGGTTCAAAAGGTAGCGCCGTTTGTTAAATTAAACTTCTGTCACATGGAAATCGTTGATTTGTCAATACAACATTATACATTTGTGAAAACAGAACAAAATTGTTCATCCAGCGAAAAACAGCTTTTCAATTCTGACGTCATTACGGCTTCCCTTTTAGCGCCTTAAGTTCAAGTAATCTTCAACTTTTCCCGTTAACTCGTTTATTCGTGTTCAAAATCGAACTTAAGAGTACTCAATTTTCGAGATCATTGAAGAATCAGGGTTTGAAAAGTCATCAAATTGTAATGACAAAAATTGTTTCGCAAATTGCGAGTAATTTTTCAAGTATAAATAAAACGACATGAACATTAATTAATCTGTTTTTGTACGAAAATTTAATGAGAACAAAAATGATAATGAATAGAATGTAAAATGAACGAATTATATTGTGGAAAATGTTAATTTATTCGTAATTATAAAATATGTTAATGTACATATTCATAAGGTACAGTCAACAGATAAAAAGTAGCGTCAAATAATTTGCTATTTCAACAGATTTATATTTCACTGTGTGCGTTAAATTAATTTCGCAAGTTTTATAGTCTCGTTTATGTGAAGAGCCAGTACAGTGTAGTACAAGTACAGTGTAGTGCAAGATTCAAAAAATGTTGATAATGTTTCAACTTTGTCTTCGTAAATGTTGTTTTCCATTATCATTAACAGTGTATGGTAATCTTATAAAGAAAACTGTTTAATATCTAAGCATATTTCGTCGTATTTCGTTTTTTTTTTTAAGTTTCCATTTAATAATACGAAATGAAAGTTTAATAAATTGCGAAAGAAAAACAATCTCCTTTCTATTATTTCGCTTAAATTAGGTACGAACAATGATAAGCATTTGTCCGTATTTCAAAGTGGTATGAGAAAATATTGTATGTAGAGAATTCTAAGTTTTTTTTTTTTAATCTAATAATCAAACTTGAATCAAAAAAAGTCATAAGTCATGTACAGCTATAAATGTTACTTAATCACATGTCGCGTGAAACACGAAAGCTTCATTAAAGAACATTGACTCGCGCAATGACCGGAACTGTGACAACATTTTTGTCGAGCTAATTACGTTGCATTTACTTAATTTCAGTAATCAACGTTTTTTTACAATTCCTCCACACTGAAATTGAAATATTCAAACATTTGTTCTATGAAACATAGTTTTGTTTATAAAAATGACGAAAGTAAACATAATTGATAAATGTCAACATAAACATAAACATACAAGTGATAAACGTAAATATAAACATATAAATGATAAACGTAAACATAAACATATAAGTGATAAACATGAACAAAGTATATAAATGATCAATGTCAACATAAACATGTAAATGATAAATGTAAACATAAACATATAAGCGATAAAAATAAACAGAATCATAGACATATGAATGGTAAATGTAAACATAAACATATGAATGATAAATAAAAACGTAAATATATGAATGATAAATATAAACATAAACATATAAATAATACACATAAATATAAACATGAACACAAAAGTAAAAATGATAATGATAAATGTCAACATAAACATGTAAATGATATACGTAAACATAAACATATAAGCGATAAAAATAAACAGAATCATAGACATATGAATGGTAAACGTAAACATAAACATAAATATAAATGATAAATGTCAACGATAAACGTAAACATAAATATGTAAATAATACGCATGAATAGAAATATATAAATGATAAAAGTAAACATAAACAAATAAATAATAAATATAAACATAGTGATAAATGATAAACGTAAATATAAGCATATAAATGACAAACATAAACAAGTAAATGATAACCAAAAACATAAACACATAAACATAATTATAAATAAATCTCAATTTCATTTGTTCAATTAATTTTCTCCACTGTTTATCTTTATTTAAAAATAATTTTTCCTTGCAATATAAATAAAACACAAAATAAAGACAAACTTAAGTCAAAGTTAATTGCATTCTTTTTTATTACAAAATGTCAAAATCTTTTGTTGTCTATCTGTAAGTGCAAGAATTTACGATAAACGTTTGTAATATATTGCAGTATGCATTGTTCGACGTAATGAAACGTTACTAGTGAAATCAATGAAAAAAAAAAGAAACAGAGTTTCTTGTCCGTAGAATTGTATAATTTATTCGTGACTTCTCGTGCGATTTACGAATGGTTCTAAAAATGAAGTCTGTAATTTTATCACCGGTGACAGAATGCGAACGATGATATGAATTTCATATAAAACTTTATGCACTGCAAAATGTTTATCACATAAATCGTTGTATTTGCATTTTCATTTATTATTGTGTAAATAAAATAAAAAAACAATAAGTATATATTTTACATAAATGTATAAAAAATTAAATTGCAAATGCATTATAGATTGAATTATAGATTAACAAACGAAAAAACAAAAACGTTTTTTTGTACTTGGCCAGAGACACTACCGTGTCTTTTGAAAAATGATATATTAATACAAAATATATACATTGCAAATTAGATTAAATTGAATTAAAATATTATATTTGCTTTCTTTTTTAATTCTAAATAATCGATAAAATGCAAACCCACTTTCACTTTGATATTGCCATAAATATAAAGCACTTAATAGAAATTTTGGTGAGAAATACAAATAAACTGAAAATGAAATATTCGCAACGATAAAAATGATATAAGAACCGCCATGAATCAAGCTAGGTTACCTTTGTTCCGAAATATGTGTTCAGCGATGCAAAAAGTCAAACAACAACAAATAATTTGTGCTTTATTATTCAAACATGGTTGGATTTGTTAAGAAAGTCAAGAAGAGAAATCGAAGTTGATCAGATCAGGCGTAGGTTAAAGCATATATTGTCGTATCGATTTGCGATTTGCTCGGTGATTCATTGTGATTACCGTTATAAATTATGATAACTTTTATGCCATAGACAGAGATTTTTTTAATAAAAATCTTACATTATGACAAGATTCAGATAGCTCTTTTAAACTGAAAAATGAGTTAAAGATTGCACTACTGCGCAAAATGGACAATGAAAATATGAACGTTTTGATAATAAGAAAGAAAAATAGTTGTTATTAAAAAAAACTGCAATTTTGAATCTTAAATTCAAATCTCCATAATCACATTTTCTATGTTTAAATATTAAGTATGAATTTTCTTAAAATTTAATTTCTATTTAATTTATATATTTGTTATAACTTTAGAATGACATAAATAACATTATTTTTGTTAAACTTGTTAATTTTTTATTAAAGCACAAAATAATGAAGAAAATGTTAATAATCTGATAATCGTAAGATGTTATAGTTTGGCGACAGGTTGCATTCTGTCGCCATACAATAATACACTTTATTTCCATAATTAACTGCACATCTTGTGAAATTACAATTGTACGTTGGATACAATTTTCTTTCGTATACGAAATGAAATTGAGTTTGAAAAAACGATGGGGAAATGTTAAGTAAAAATGTTGGAACGAAAAAAAGTGAACTATAAATATCACAAAAAGTATATACATATATATATGTGTGTGTGTATTGAATGTTCTATTTTGGAATTGATTTTGAATGACATATATCCTTCGTGTGAATGACTTTTATATGATTCACAATTATAGATGCTCATCCATGAAAAGCCACAAAAACAAAAATGAATTGTGCTATAACGTGTGTAACAGCATTACGTGACTGACCAAGTTAATTTCGTAAAACTCGATCGATTTAATTAAAGCCGAGGATGCAACGTTTGCGCGCAGCATGTAACTTAATTAATATTATGCGCAATGTTTTGAATTACAAGAATTTTATATCATTAAGAAATCAAATAAACAAAATGCTTTTGAAATTTGATATTTAAACAAATAAAAGAGACTAAACAAACAATGTTCTATTTTTCAAAGTAAAATTGATTAAAAACGTTATTTTAGTTTATTTTTATATTATTCAAAGATTATTCCGAATAATATAATTCAGATATTTTTTTAATTAAAAAATTGTTAGTGACTTCGTTTTTGAAGTTAAAAATAACGTATTGCCCGGGATTTTGATTAAAACTGGCCGCTATAAACGACGTTTGAGATGCTCTTTATCTTTTGTTCTTGTCATCGTACGTCTTTTCATTTGCTTAGAAAATCCCGGATAAAACTTGGTTACGGAAACCCACTCGATACAATTTTCCAAATGGACCGTGCTGCGTTTCAGTGAAGACATGAAATCGAATAAAAATCAGCCGAGGAAATTGGATTCTCGAGTTTGCGGTTGGACGATGGTGATCATTGCGATCGCACAAAATCAGTTCTCAATTTACAATTATTCTACCGTTAATATAACGTCGTTAAAATTATATCACATCTTCGTGTTATAAGAATCTCATAACTGCGAATTATAAATCGGCAATATCAGTTGAAAAATCGATTACTTTATAGAAATCAAATTAGAATCCTAACCAATCAAATGGATCCTAAACCAATTGATTCCAACTAATTATCGAACATAAACATATAAATGATAAACGTAAACATAAACATATGAATGATAAACATAAACATATGAATGATGAACGTAAACATAAATATATAAATGATAAACGTAAATATAAACATAAGAAAGATAAACGTCAACATAAACAAATGATGAAGGTCATCGTACACATAAATGATAAACATAAACATAAACATAAAAATAATAAACGTAAACATAAACATATAAATGATAAATGTAAACATGAACACATAAATGATAAACATAAACACGAACACATAAATGATAAACATAAACACGAGAATGATAAACGTAAATAGAAACATATGAATGATAAACATAAACATAAACATATGAATTATGAACGTAAACATAAACATGTAAATGATAAACGTAAATAGAAACATAAGAATGATAAACGTCAACATAAACATAAAAGATGAAGGTCATCGTAAACATAAATGATAAACATAAACATAAAAATATTAATGATAAGTGTAAATATAAACATATGAATGATAAACATAAACATAAAAATAATAAACGTAAACATAAACATATAATACACTAAAAAAAAGTTAAATCAAAGGTTAAGGGTTAGGAATGATAAATAATTTTTGAGGTTATTTCGTGAATTTTCATAATTTATGCGTATGTCTTTTTCCCTTTTTAAGCAGGGATTTTGCTTAATCCTAATCAGAGATAATTGGGCACGGTGAATAATAGCCCTCAGGTGGCGCCACCTGTTCGCCAAGACAACCGCACCGGAACTAGCGCACCCCATCAATATGCGCCCACAAACAAGGTTAACGTTCTTGTGCCGTCGCCATGCGCCACGCGAAACGAGGTGACCCTCCACGACATTCGTTAACATTTCAAAGAGACACCGACAGATCAGATCCACACTCGTAGACAAATCGATCTCGACCTTTCCTTTTATCCCGAAACCATATTTTCATTCAATTTCTTGTGCAACTCCTCCAACCATTGAATTACATCAAACTATATATCCATCAGTTAACAAAAAAAAAAAAAAAAAAAAATACACTTTTGAACTCTATTTTGAATTCCCTGTAATTACTTTAGCGGTGAATGTTTTATTGAGGAAAACCCAGAATTCTCATAAAAATGTCAAGTAATTCGGCAAAATTTAATGCAATTGTTTTAATCGCTTCTTTGGCTTTGTCTCGACTTTTTTTCCGCAAAAGAATTTGAAATTAAAATTGATTATTATAAAAAAAGCCCAGAACTCAATTACATTTCTCTGATTCGCTTTTAGCATCAGCGAAAAATAAATTCTTCTTTTTTTTTTGGATTTTCATTTACTTTCAGTTACCTTTTCATCACCTGACCCAAAGTCTGATAATCCCTTTTCTAATTGTATTTTACACACACATCGATGGTACCATTTTCATGACCTTCGTCCGTTAGATCAATATTAATTCACTGCCCGATGAATTAACGTAACGTCGAGTTGCTTTTGATTGATCACATTTGTTCCAACGCGTTCCAATTGTTTATCTTCGAATCGATCGGTAATTGATTTTAGCACGAGCGAAGATCCCAGGCGTTTGTCTCGTGTAATCTTTAATTAAGGCTAGAATGGCGTTGGTCCGAAGAATTTGCGAATGATAAACGGGACAGTTGACATTGTCGTGGGAAGTCAGGGGAGGAGTTTGGGAGAAAGAGGGAATTTGACTGTCAGCCAAGTTATTGCGGGCTTTAATTGGTCGATAAAAGTGCCCTTTCGTGCAGATCTTGGACACGTGTTTCTTGAACGATGCCATTTAAATTCATGTACACTGAGAGCTAATCGATTACGAATTCCGAAATTCAAATCCTTTTTCCCTCTATATATGACTATGTCAGGGTCAACGTCTAAATTCTTTACGTTTGAGATACTTCAAGTGTGACCATCGAGCGTTACAAACATGCGACGATTTATAGAAGAATTCTTATCAATCTCATCTTACTTTTTTTAAAAGATAATAAAATTATAGTGAAAATTGTAATATAATTACAGAGAAAGTTAAAAAAATTGCTTTTGGTTGAATAGTAAATTTTTATTAATATAAAAAAGTTGGAAAATGGTTAGTTTGTTAGGATGTCATTGGGATGTCATAGGATGTCGTAGGGATGTTATTGGGATATCTTGGGATGTCATGGAATGTCATAAGATATCATCAAGATGTTATGGGATGTTATGAGATATCATGGGATGTCATCAGGATATCTTGGGATATCATGGGATGTTCTGGGATATTATCGGATGTCAAGGGATGTTATGGGATGTCACAGGGACGTTATAAGATGTCATTAGCATGTCATAAGGATGTCACAGGGATGTCATAGGGAAAAGGATGGATGTCATAGGTATCGCACAGGATGTCGCACGGATGTCATTGTTAGGATATCATAAGAAAGTCCCGAGGATGTCATTTTTTACAATAAACATCCAGGCAAAATTAGGGACTTTGCTATTTTCAAATTATAAATCGCATGTCATCTCAATCTATTTTGATGATAATGATATGATTGTTTAATTTAAATTTGAATGGAAAATTAATTTTGTGCAATTAACTATGATTATATTTGAATGAACTAAATCAAAATGGTGTTAATTTTCTATTATGGCAATACAAGGTAAACATACATTATGTAGACCAAAGAATGACAAACAATTTCATAACCTAAAAAAATAATGTATGCACAAAATGAGAAAATTATTGGTATCATCATTGACATCGTGAATAAAGCACTGCATAACGCTGGTATATATTTATTATTAATAAACATCGATTATTCCAAGTATTATAATTTTGCATTATATAGCACAGAAACATGAAAATCCAAATATAATAAACAATACAGCTTTATTTATTTTCCTGTGTTCAATTTTGTTACAAGTTTATTATCATATAAATTTATTATTTAATCCGGTTAACATACAACTTGCATGTATTTATATAATTAAGCCGAAAACAAATAAAGCATAGGATGTATTTTATAGTATAAAATGAAACAATACATTTACTGTGTAACAGAATTTTTAGTTAATTCATGTTAGCAGTGTATTAAAGATAAATATACTTAAAAATGTACAAAGTTCAATCTCGCGAATGAAAATAAAAGTGCCGAAATGAATAGACAATGACAGAAATAAATGACAAAATAGAGAACCATTATTTAACCCGCATACTATTTTCTGTGTTGAAAGACAGGGACATCGGATAAACAACTTAATTGGATAATGTTAGACGATAAATCCAAAATAGAACACTTTTTAGTACAAGTGCACAATCCAAGAGAAAACTTAGTGGTTCATTAAAATTAGAAGCTTCTGTGGTTACAGACTAGACATCCGCCAACAACAATAAAAGTTTGTCTAAAATTAACGTATTCTCTAGTATTGCATTTATGAACACGACACAATACATTATTATCTTTATAACGTATGCGTATATTTTTTTATTTGTTGTCTTCTTATTAATTAGTTAAATTAAATAAAACTATTATTGTTTATAATAATGCATTTCTAAAATTGTGTTATTTTTTATTATTAAAATGTTGTAAAAAATGCGTTTTACATTTAAAATATTCATTCATTCATTTAAATTTGCCGCCATTTTTGTCATGGAGATGATATCCCTATGACATCCTTATTACATCCTTATATATGACATATTTATGATAAACCTATGATATACTATGAAATCTTTACGACATCCCTATGACATCCCTATGATATCCCTATGAAATCCTTGTTACATCCTTATAAAATCCCCGTAACATCCCTATAACATGCTTTGAAATTCTTAATATATCCTTTGACATCCTTATGATATCCTTATGATATCCCTCTGACATCCTTATTACGTCCTTATAATATCCCTATGACATCCTATGAAGTCTCTACGACATCCCTGAAAATCTCTAAATACCCATATGACATCCATATGACATCTCTATGACATCCTAATAACATCCCTATGACATCCAAACAAACAAACAAACATTTTTTAAATTTTATATTTTTATAAGGATAAAGATGAGAATTGCCTGAAATAACATGATAAACTTGACATTAATCCACTTATTTTGCTCTTTTACTGCATTGACGCAAAATTTGATTGCAATAATCAACGTCAGTTGATTTTAACGAGGCCTTGAAATATTATAGGCATCAACAAGAAAAGCATATCAGACTGACGAAAGGTGTTAATCGCTTAACATTTATCTTGCTCGATCGTGACATAAAAAGTTAATAACGTGCCACTGTATTCACGTGAGAAATCGGAATACACTAAGTGCCCTCGCAAATCGCCAAGTCGCGTGTTGGTATCGAATACCCGAGACGATGCTTGCGTGACGATACGCTTCCACCTGGTACCAACATCTTGATAACATTTTCATTTTCTCCCGGATCTTCACTATTAATGAGTAACCGATAGTGGCGATGATATTTTCGAACAATTGAAATATTATTTTTCAAGAGCAATTCATTATTGTTAAAGACTTTATTTGTGTACTTTTTATAGGTACGTTTTTAGTTATTTAGTGAATTCACTTAATTACGGGAAATTTGAAGGAGAATCTTAAGTAAACAATATTATATATTATGTATGTTTATGAAACATTTATTAACAAAACATATTTTTAATATATTCATCAGAAAAATTATTATAATAATAACAAGCTGGATCTCTGTCTTTGATCAGGTGTTAATTGTGAAAAATATTTAATATCTACATCCCTATGACATCCCTATGACATCCTTATGGCATCCTATGACATCCTGTAATACCATATGACATCTTTCTGACATCCTATGATATTTTATGACATCCATATGACATGCTATGACATCCCTATGACATCTTTATGACATCCTATGACATCCTCTGACATCCAATGATATCCTCTGATATCTAATGACATCCTCCGACATCCTATGATATCCTTTGATATTCAATGACATCCTATGACATCTTATGATATCCTATGATATCATGTGACATCCCTGGGACATCCTATGACATCCTGTAATATCTTTATGACATCCCTACGACATCCTATGACATCCCTATATTTCTAAATTTATATATTAGTAGGGTTAAAAATTAAGATAGAAATGAACATTTTTCCTCCAATATGCATGTTAGTTGAAAGTTCAAATTAAAAAAAAAGTTATAGACAACAAAATTATACATTTCTACAAAGTCATTCGAATTCCTTCAAGCTCCGCTTGCGTTTCAAATCTCGCTATCAAAAGATCGCAAAACAGAACTTAGCATTTTGCAGAGGCCGCTTATAATGGACGGCGAAAAGTTGACGTTTTCGTGACGCGAGTGGAACCACCCCGTAACACGCAAAAATTTGCAAAATTCACAACCAAAAAGGCCCCCCGACAAGGACACAAAGATGGAAGAGGAAGACACCGAGGGGACAACCCTGACAATGCCAGTGGCCAACACCAGTTCGGTGCAACGACTGATAAGACGTGCCATAACCTCCCTCGAGGAATCTGACACCGTGGAATGCGCGTCGGAGAATGAAGTGGAAAACATTCCGCGGGATCACGAGGAGCAGCAATTGCAAAAGATCGACGAGCAAGAGGGCAATCGACTGTCGCCCAATCGGGCGCAAGAAATGTCCCACGAGACGCAACAGCGACGATCCACCGCGCGCATTTTTCTGCAAAGTTCATCGTCGTCGAACGAGTCCAATCAAATGGCGTCCATAAGTCGCGTCGCCGGCGCGCGAATCAATTTATTTCGCGCGAGCAAGAGTCCGCAGTCGAGCTCGAGTCAGGAGGAATACGAGCCGGAAAAGTTGATACCCAAGCAGCACCTGTTGTCCGCCAACACCCGACAGATGACCGCCAGATCCATGGAATCGTTAAGAACGTCGCGCAACTTTTTGTCCGCCGATGATCGCTGTTACAGCGAGGATTCGCGATCGTTGGAGTCGTTATCCTCGTCGTCGGAGACTCACATTGGCGCCACGTCGAGAACTTATCGGAGCTTTTTAACGTCGTCGAAGAAGGACGTGCGACGAATTATTACGCTGGAATCACGAAGTAGTGATAATTTGCATCGCGAGGAGGCACTCAATGCGGAAACGCGACGGGGATTGTTCGCGAATATGGGACTGGAGCGCAAGTTGCCGCAGCATTTGAGTCTGCCGCCGCCGAGCAATGTGTTTTCATTGACAAGTCCCGGGGGTAGCGATCGCAAGATCACGATTCTGAGTCCGCACTCGCCGTTGCCTGGGCCGCCGGACTTTCAGGGATTCACGTCGAAAAGAAAACGGGCTTTTGTGTTGCCGAGGTTGGTTTTGCCACGAAGTGAATCCGAGGTTTTCTTAGAGTGAGTAGATCGATGCATGTTTATTATTTGCCGATCCTTTTTCGGGTTATCAGATTTGGGTAATCTAATTGAATACTTTCTTTTGATCATTGGATGTGTATATAATTCTCAACGTACAAGTAGATTTAACCCTTAATAGATCAGTTAATGTTTCCAGGAATTAAAAACAATATTCATTTAAAAAATGTTTTTTCAGTAAAACAAATGGATAATGAATGTAAAAGTTGATTTAACCCTGAATAGGGTTAACTCTTCTAACTTTAACCCTTAATAGATCATTTAATGTTCACAGGAGTTAAAACTGAACTTTTATAATTTTTTGTTTTAGTGAAACAAATGAAAACTGATATTAAAAATTGATTTAACCCTTAATAGATCACTTAATATTCCCAGGAGTTAAAAATGAAATTCCTTTAAAAAATGTTTTTTTAGTGAAACAAATGCAAACTGAATTTAAAAGTAGATTTAACCCCTATCAGGGTTAACCCTTTCAACTTTAACCCTTAATAGATCAGTTAATATTCACAGGAGTGAAAAATGAAATTCCATAAACAAAGAAATTTTTCAGTTAAACACATAAAAACTGAATTTAAATGTAGACTTAACCCTTAATAGATCATTAATATTCCCAGGAGTTAAAACTGAAGTTTTATAATTTTTTGTTTCAGTGAAACAAATGAAAACTGAAATTTGAAATTGATGTAACCCTTAATAGATCAATTAATATTCGCAGGAGTTAAAAATGAAATTCCTTTAAAAAATGTTTTTTTTAGTGAAACAAATGCAAACTGAATTTAAAAGTAGATTTAACCCTTAATAGGGTTAACTCTTTTGATTTTAACCCTTAATAGATCAGTTAATGTTCTCAAGAATTAAAAATGATATTCTTTTAAAAAATGCTTTTTTTTAGTGAAACAAATGCAAACTGAATTTAAAAATAGATTTAACCCTGAATAGGGTTAACTCTTCTAACTTTAACCCTTAATAGATCATTTAATGTTCGCAGGAGTTAAAAATGAAATTCTATAACTTTTTTTCCAGTAACACAAATGGAAACTAAAATTAAAAGTAGATTTAACTCTTAATAGGGTTCACTTTTCCAACTTTAACCCTTAATAAATCACTTAACATTCCTAGGAGTTAAAAATGAAATTCCATAG
>JABFPJ010002840.1:0-18045 GCA_022817425.1 Gryon sp. ZL-2020
ATAAAAAAAAAAAAAAAAAAAAAAAAAAAAAAGAAAAAAAAAACTTGATTTAAATTAAAACAAATATTTTTTAAAATAATTAAATACTAATTATGTGATAAATGTCTTAAAATTGTAATAATTAATAAATTGTTCAATTTATTAAATATAATATATCATCAATAACCGAAAAAAATTACAAAAATATTGATTAAAAACTGTTCCGCAAAAGTAATAGTTCAATATTACGATATCAGTAAAATTACAATAGTACGTTTAGTTTGTATAGTTTAGTATACAAACTAAGCGCACGTTTAGTTAGTACAGACTAATGCAATTTAAAAGAATAACAAAGGTATAATATTATAAATAATAAAATTATGCAAAAATTTTCATTTAAATCTAATTTTGTCTTTTTGAAGAATAATTTTAACTGGTTTTTATTGCTAGCATGCTCAATCATTTGAACGTTCAAAACAAAAGTAATAGTTCAATATTACGATATCAGTAAAATTACAATAGTACGTTTAGTTTGTATAGTTTAGTATACAAAGGCCTTAAACAACTAATAAATCTAAAGAGACTAATGCAATTTAAAAGAATAACATAGGTATAATATTATAAATAATAAAATTATGCAAAAATTTTTTTTCTAAATCTAATTTTGTCTTTTTGAAAAATAATTTTAACTAGTTTTTATTGCTAGCACGCTCAATTAGTTGAACGTTCAAAACAAAAGTAATAGTTCAATATTACAATATTAGTAAAATTACAATAGTACGTTTGATTTGTATAATTTAGTATACAAGAATTAAAGCAAAATTTAATTATAAAAATAACAATAATAATAAAGATTTCAATAATAAAAGCATGAAACATATATTAAATACGAAAACTCTTTCAACATAAATTACAAAATAAAATTACATTTGTATACTTGGACATATTTAGAGCAATAATGCCAATTATAAATGTTTCGTAAAAACTCATGTTAAACAGAGGAGAAATAAGAAAACATACTATTAATACTATTTTATTGATTTAAATATTATGTAAACTAATAATAATGCTATTAGTCGTATGCAGGCTAATGAAATTGACGAGTTTCTTCAGCCTACTAAAATAAAGTAAGATACGCTAAAAAGGCCTTAAACGACTAATAAATCTAAAAAGACTAATTTAATTTAAAAGGTAATAACAAAGGTATTTTTGTCTTTTTGAAGAATAATTTTAGCTTGATTTTATTTCTAGCAAGCTCAATAAGTTGGAAGTTCATAACAAAAGTAATAGTTCAATATTACAATATAAGTAAAATTACAATGGTACGTTTTGTTTGTATATTAAACGTACGTTTAATTAATATAGACTAATGCAATTTAAAAGAATAACAAAGGTATAATATTATAATTAATAAAATTATGCAAAATAGTTTTTTGTAATCTAATTTTGTCTTTTTGAAGAATAATTTCAACTAGTTTTTATTGCTAGCATGCTTAATAAGTTGAACGTTCAAAACAAAAGTAATAGTTCAATATTAAAATATCAGTAAAATTACAATAGTACGTTTAGTTTGTATAGTTTAGTATACAAACTAAGGGCACGTTTAATTAGTACAGACTAATGCAATTTAAAAGAATAACAAAGGAATAATATTATAAATAATGAAAACATGCAAAAAATTTTTTTTTAATCTAATTTTTCCTTTTTGAAGAATAATTTTAACTTGATTTTATTGCTAGCAAGCTCAATAAGTTAGACGTTCATAACAAAAGTAATAGTTCAATATTACAATATCAGTAAAATTACAATGGTACGTTTAGTTAGTATACTAAACGTACGTTTAATTAGTATAGACTAATGCAATTTAAAAGAATAACAAGGGTATGATATTATAATTAATAAAATTATGCAAAATATTTTTTTTTAATCTAATTTTGTCTTTTTGAAGAATAATTTCAACTAGTTTTTATTGCTAGCATGCTTAATAAGTTGAACGTTCAAAACAAAAGTAATAGTTCAATATTAAAATATCAGTGAAATTACAATAGTACGTTTAGTTTGTATAGTTTAATATACAAACTAAGCGCACGTTTAATTAGTACAGACTAGTGCAATTTAAAAGAATAACAAAGGTATAATATTATAAATAATGAAAACATGCAAAAAAATTTTTTTTAATCTAATTTTTTCTTTTTAAAAAATAATTTTAACTTGATTTTATTGCTAGGAAGCTCAATAAGTTAGACGTTCATAACAAAAGTAATAGTTCAATATTACAATATCAGTAAAATTACAATGGTACGTTTAGTTTGTATACTAAACGTACGTTTAATTAGTATAGACTAATGCAATTTAAAAGAATAACAAATGTATAATATTATAATTAATAAAATTATGCAAAATATTTTTTTTTTTTTTTAATTTAATTTTTTCTTTTTGAAGAATAATTTTAACTTGATTTTATTTGCTAGCAAGCTCAATAAGTTAGACGTTCATAACAAAAGTAGTAGTTCAATATTACAATATCAGTAAAATTACAATGGTACGTTTAGTTTGTATACTAAACGTACGTTTAATTAGTATAGACTAATGCAATTTAAAAGAATAACAAATGTATAATATTATAATTAATAAAATTATGCAAAATATTTTTTTTTTTTTTTAATTTAATTTTTTCTTTTTGAAGAATAATTTTAACTTGATTTTATTTGCTAGCAAGCTCAATAAGTTAGACGTTCATAACAAAAGTAGTAGTTCAATATTACAATATCAGTAAAATTACAATGGTACGTTTAGTTTGTATACTAAACGTACGTTTAATTAGTATAGACTAAAGCAATTTAAAAGAATAACAAAGGTATAATATTATAATTAATAAAAGTATGCAAAATATTTTTTTTTTAATCTAATTTTGTCTTTTTGAAGAATAATTTCATCTAGTTTTTATTGCTAGCATGCTCAATAAGTTGAACGTTTAAAACAAAAGTAATAGTTGAATATTACGATATCAGTAAAATTACAATAGTACGTTTAGTTTGTATAATTTCGTATACAAACTAAGCGCACGTTTAGTTAGTAAAGGCTAATGCAATTTAAAAGAATAACAAAGGTATAATATTATAATTAATAAAATTATGCAAAATACTTTTTTTTTTTTAATCTAATTTTGTCTTTTTGAAGAATAATTTTAACTGGTTTTTATTGCTAGCATGCTCAATCAGTTAAACGTTCAAAACAAAAGTAATAGTTCAATATTACGATATCAGTAAAATTACAATAGTACGTTTAGTTTGTATAGTTTAGTATACAAACTAAGCGCACGTTTAGTTAGTACAGACTAATGCAATTTAAAGGAATAACATAGGTATAATATTATAATTAATAAAATTATGCAAAAAAAATTTTTTTTAATCCAATTTTGTTTTTTTGAAGAATAATTTTAACTTGATTTTATTGCTAGCAAGCTCAATCAGTTGAACGTTTAAAACAAAAGTAATGAAACACGGGTGGATGAAAATTGGGAATGGATGAATTACAGGCTAACCTGTTAAGCATCCACTTGGTTCTTGTGAATCACATGCTAACATGTTAAGCGTCCACCTGGTTTTCGTGCGAGGAAAAAACTATCAAAACACTCCCTCCTGGATGAAACTCGGGTGGATGAAAATCGGGAATGTGTGAATCACAGGCTAACCTGTTAAGCGTCCACTTGGTTTTTGTGAATCTTAGGCTAACCTGTTAAGCGTCCACCTGGTTTTCATGCGAGGAAAAAACTATCAAAACACTCCCTCCTGGATGAAACTCGGAAGGATGAAAATCGGGAATGCTTGAATCACAGGCTAACCTGTTAAGCGTCCACTTGATTTTTGTGAATCACAAGCTAACCTGTTAAGCGTCCACCTGCTTTTTGTGCGAGGAAAAAACTAACAAAACACTCCCTCCTGGATGTAATTGGAGTGGATGAAAATCGGGAATGGATGAATCACAGGCTAACCTTTCAAGCGTCCACTTGTTTCTTGTGAATCACAGGCTAACCTGTTAAGCGTCCAACTGGTTTTTATGCGAGGAAGAAACTATCAAAACACTCCCTCCTGGATGACACTCGAGTGGATGAAAATCGGTAATGGGTAAATCTCAGGCTAACCTGTTAAGCGTCCACTTGGTTTTTGTGCTCGTCGAAAAAATGCTTAATCGTCGAAAACTTAAATTTGATTAAGAAATTATATTTTTAATTTTTCACAAATTAATAACCATTTAATTTATCAATAGCATATTCATAGACGAGTATCTTTATGAAAATTAATTTATTGTAATATATTATCATAATAGAATCTTAAAATATTACATGTTACTTTACTGTTATTAAACGAATAAAACGAATAATAAATGTTTCTACAGAATGCGTTTTTTATTGTTCTTTTAACGTGTTATAATTCTATAATTCATTTATACGATACATATCATTATTCATTAAGTCATCTATCACACAAATTTGTGTATCATATGACTTTAACAGGCAAGTATAAACATTTTAATATAATTATTTTGTGAAATTCTTACGAGTTGACTTCAACAAAATGTTTACTAATTGATCTAATATATTTGATGATTTATATATTTTCAAATTTATTAATTTATTAATATTAATGTTTCAAATATTATTAATTTTTTCTTCATTAATAATAACATGAAATTAAATTAAATTTTGTTTGATATTAGTTTTTTAATATTTATTTTATATTTTTATATATAATACAATATTGTAAAGCTCTTAAGGAAACGACCACAGTATGCACAAATATTTCCAGCAATTGACTGCGCAGGAAAAAACAATAATTCGAATGAAATTTTGAATAAATGAATAAGATCGAATAAGAAACTTCATGGTAAAGGAAGACAAATATAGAAAAAAATGTTTTTCCAAGTATTTTAAAAAGTATTTTTATTAAACTAGAATAAAACATTATGCAAAAATAACTAATTTAATATTACGTTCCTGTAAATTCAAACATATCAACACAAACAATTGCATTGTTCTGTTATTGCAATTTGTATTTTATATTCTTAATTGTGTAAATGTTAATCATAAATTAATTAGTATTAATTTTTGTCAAAATTGATCAATGATGTGTTACTTTGTTACTGAGTAACTTTATAAAAATTATAAGATTATAAGATCATCTTTTAATCTTATAATCAATAAATTATGAAACCTTGCTTTATCGATAACATTTAACATAAATCAATATGAATATACAACATTAAAGATAAATATGTTAACATCATTACCGACTTCATTAATCCATCATTCAAATTCATTTTCATCTATTGTTGGTAAAGTTTGAATTACTTAATTTTTTTGAATAAACAAGATATCATGTTATCGGTGAAAAATTAAATGTACACTGATTTCTGATTTTAAGATATATCGTATAAGAAAACGTAAATAAGATCTGTGTATTCCCATATTGTTTAAACTAATAAGTTAGTACGATCACTTTGTACTTATCGGCTTATAAGAGTAGAATTATCAGTTTTGATTGAATCAATCAATCATTTTGATTTATCGACGCAAAATCAAAGAATTATGTTTTCAATTATAAGACGAGGTTAATGCAATGAGTTTTTCTTCATGTTGCATTTTCATAAGCTCGATGTGCTTAATTAATAAATAAAAATAAATTTATTTATTATTATTTCAATCTTTATCGATTCTATAGTTTCTTTTTTAATTTAATAATAATAATAATAATAACTAGTATTTCACTTAAATGCTTAAATTATGAATGATGTGAACAAAATATTATACAATTATTCAATTAATTTGTATTGTATCGATAATTGTATAATAATATTCAGTCAGTTGTACGATCAATTTTTATTTATACTGAACTGTATATATGATCAGTGCTAAGTACTCAATATATAAATATATATAATGATGTTTTTAAAAACTGTCTTTTTTACGAAACGGCTGATTCGAATACTATAATATAATACTATATTAAAATGATAATTTTTAAATAAAAAACACCGAATTATCATTTAAGGAGTCATTAAAGGAACATAGCTAAGATCTGCAATCATGAACCTATTTGCCTGCTTCTTTTTAATCTTAATCTGCTTAAGCTAAGAATTAAGCAACTTCTACGACTTATGTAACAAATATTACTGTTTATTAGTAATTTCTTATGAATAATTTGAAAATGTTTTTTTGCAAAACAGTCTGTGTAGATAAATTTGCTACCAATTTACTTGAGTTCACTTGTAGTTCATTGGTCATAACGATAAACAAGTTTAAGGTTTTAGTTTAAGTTTTAATTTAAAGTTATAACAATTGGTTATTACAATTACATTATGTTATTAATTAATGTGTTTTCTATATAATTTAGAATATTATAATACAACTTAAAAATTTTTTATTATTAACTGCTTTTTATTATCAATTATTAACTTTTCTTTTATAAAATTATTGAATAATGATTAATAACGGTTACGATGTAAAATACTAATAATATTCATAATAGTTATTGTAATAAATTACATTTACATCAATTTACCTTGATTTATCTCACGATAAAAAGATCTGTCAAATATTTGCTGCGCAACGGCAAAGTTCGATAAATGTTTATATTTTAATTTTTTACAATTCAAATTTCAAAATACCAATTGCATTATGTCAAAAATGACACTTCAAAATACACAAAATGTGTGATTAAGAATTGGTTGAACAATTATTCAGTTTTCATCAAAACTGAGTTGGATATCCCCTTAAAATGCATTTGTAATTCTCATAAACATTATTTTATTATTTATATATATATATATATTGGTACTTCTGAAGCCTTACAGGCTGCCGAGAATACGTATGCAAAAAAACCATTAAATGAAAAAAAATAAGAATATTAATACATTATTTTGTTGATTTGGAAACGTCTTCAATAACACCGATCAAGGTACTACATTTTTGGTACTACTATTTTTGAAGATCGTATGGAAAAGCACCAAAAGTATGTAAAAGCACCATATCGCGCGCAGTTTCGTATGTAAAAACACCAATTTCAACATATATATAAATTGATATAAAAATTGTTAGATTTGACTTATTAAATGTGTTTCATTATCAATTGAGAATGTTTTGTCAGTTTTTGTATTGCTAAAATCATGATTATATAATAATTAATGGTTTTATTACCAACAATTTCATTTTGCTATGAAAATGTAAGTGAAAAAGGAAGTTGACATTACCAACAGTGAAAATATCATTACATGAAACAAAGTTTCACTGTCGGTAATGTAAACTTTCTGTTCCACTTAGATTTAAATAGCAAAATGAAATTGTTGATGATAAAACATCGATTATTATATTATTATGATTTTATTAATAAAAAATTTTACAAAACATTCCCAATTGATTATAAAACACATTCAATAAGCCTAATTTAACAAATTAATAATTCCCGTGATTTCTTGCATCCATACAGCCGTGCACCCGTGGAATTGTGTACTTGTCTAAGCATGTACCCGTGCACTCATGCATCCGTGTCCCCTGCATCCATAGACCCGTGTAACCTTGTACCCGTTCCTGCGTGTGCGCCTCCAAGCATACACCCGTGTACCCGTGCGTCCGTAGACCAGTCCAAACATGTACGCGTGTACCCGTGCATCCGTGGACCTGTCCAAGCATGTACCTGTGTACCCGTGCATACATGTACTCGTGCATCCGTAGACCCGTCCTAGCATGTACCCGTGTACTCGTGCATACATGTACCCGTGCATCCGTGGACCCGTGCAACCTTGTACTCATCCAAGCATATAACCGTGCATCCGTGTAGCCGTCCATGCGTGTACTTGTCCAAGCATGTACCCGTGCACATGTATTTATTATTATATAAATTTTGTTTGTGTTGTTGTTACCTTTTTAATTCTGTTAATGTTATTAATTTTGTTAACTTTGTTAGTTTTATATTATAAAAATACATAAGAAATTGCAATCGCCAGCAAAACCGGCATATGATTCCCCTTATATATCGGTATATATTTGCCCCATCCCTATCCCCCACCCACCCTCGGAATATTCAATTTTCTTTTTATTGTATTTTATTTTATATATATATATATATAATATTTTTCTACATTTCATATAATAAAACAACATACACATATACACATTACTATTTTCATCACATACATACATTCACACACATATTCACGCAAAAACGCAATTACATACATAGTATTCGCAACGCATAGTCGAAGAAGCACATAAATCGCATTTATCGACTAAACGTCAATTCTCCTATATATACTACTTGCAGCAATGTTAAAGACTTTGCGAGAAGTAGAAGGAGAAAAATGCGCCATCTAGCAATGCATTCTGAACTATAACTGGTAAATAGCGCGAAATTTCAAAATTGCAAATATGATTTGATTTCTTCAGCATTAATCATTTTTAATTATTTATACTATAATATTTTTTAATGTGTATTTTATGTCATTGAATGTATTTTATATCAACCAAGAATATTAAACAATAAAATTGTGTAAAATACACATAGAAAAAAAAATATGTTTCCATGTAAGCGAGAAACCAATTTTAATATACGTTTTTCACTGTTTTCACAAGTCGCCTTTTTTTCTAGCTGCATTATAATGAATATTATTAATTATTTCTGTTTGCCGTCTAAAAGCAAAAATTTGTAAAACCTGTAAAAATTTGCAAAAATTTTGCAAAAATTACAAAATTCTGTTTTGAGGATGACAATTGACTTTAGAAATAGCACTCCAATAAATGTAATAGTAGCAGAAACAAAAATTCCATATGTAAAAATTAGGTTCAAAGAATTATGTTATAAATATTTGTTACAATGTCTAGCGTAGTACAATAATAAAATAATTGATAATATGGAATCGATTGTAGAAATAGCGGATTTTTTTATATTTGAAAATAATTTTTAAAATTCGTTTATGGTTCAATGTTATCAAGATGTATGTTTTTTGAAAGACGCAATTTCGGAAACATGTTGTTATTTTAAATATCAGGGAGATTTTAAATTTTTATTCTTTAAACCAGAAGTTGACATATTAAATGGAAAAAATAAAAGTCGAAAACGCTGTCCGAATGCGAGATTTGATAACGATATTTGTTAACGATATAACTATTTGTATATATATATCAAGTGTGTTTTACCTTTTTTGTTACATAAGAACTTGCATTTGCGATAATGCAAATAAATCTAAAGATAATATTATAATAATTAAGTTCTTTTGAAATAATATAGAATAATAAAGAAAATACATACTTTCAAAATAAAATAATATTATATTAAATTATAATAAATTAATTAATTAAAGAACTGCTTTGTTAGTCGGAATTTCTAACGAGAGGAATATTTATTATTAATATTATATTGAATTTAAGTATGATATATATATAACAATAATTTTCATTTTTTAGGTATAATTAAAAAGAAATATAATTCAATTATTAAAGCACAATTTTTATTTTGAGAAAATATAAACTTTACGTTGCTTTAGACACTTCGATCAAATAAACCATTATTTGACTTAATATACATACAAATTATTAAGAACAATTGTTCTAACTTAATTTAATTGCACTACATGTAATCAAATTTAACAACAACTATCGTTACAATTTGTACAATTTGGTAATAAATCTTTATTCCTAGTCATCTGTTGCAATAATCTATAAAATCAAATATACAATTATCCATATATATACAATTCTATAATACAGAATTGCTATATACATAAAAACATAAAAAAATTGTTTTCCAATCGTTCTTCATGACTTCAATTCTTCAAATATTCTCCGGGAAAAGCTGCCTTTCTCCCTCATGCATCATAATCTCCATTGCCTTATGTAACAAAAATCTGCCTAATTTACGTTTCTTCGAACTCGACCATAAATTTGCCGGTCCATAATATTCGCCATATTTACAATTCGCTAAATTTTCCAGACCCATTGCTTCAATCATCACAGCTTCGCGAGTATAAGCCTCAACAGGAATAATATTCTGAAAGACATGCAACGCCACAACACCCTGGCCTTCGTTCCAAATATCCACAATCCGCTGACACTTTTTATTCATCTCGCAAACTTTGTTTTTTGATGTCCAAATGTGGAAAGCATCGTACAAATGCGCATAGGGACGAGATCGTTTTCCTTTACCAACATAAAATATCGCGGATAAGAAAATTTGCCAACGTTCGAGTTCGGTTAACTTATCGGCTCGACGCGGAAGATCACGAGTGACTCGCGGATCTAAGAGAAGATAGTTAAAGGATGTTTGTGAAGTTCCTTCGCGCCATCGTTTGTTCGGTTTGGGTCTTATGAACTCATGATTCATCTCCTCTTCGAGTTTCTGATAGTCAGATAGTTTTCGCTTAAAGTCTAAGACCAAAAGTTCACGTTGAACGGTTTCGTGATTTTTTTCCTTCATGTCCAACTTGTAGAGAAGATTTAGCAATTTGTCATCCTCGGCACTGGTATTTGTATAGCCATTTTTGTCCAAAAATTGTCGCTTTTGTTCGGTTAACTTTTTTAGCCGTTTCAAATAAACACCGTAAGTCGAGGCAGTTATGGGACCGGGATTTTGACCATGTTCTATTAAACGCTGACGTAGTAACATTGGCGGTGGATCCTGAATTTTCTTTCTTGTGGATAAGGGATACCATGCTGAAGCTGCAAGATAAAATATACATTTATTATAAATACATTGTTTAGCTTTTATTCAAAGGTATTTAATTTGTAATTTAATGATTATACTAACCAGCATTACAAGACTGATAAGAAGTATTGTTAGTTGTTTCCCTGAAATAATCCAAAGTTCCATATTACATTTTCTTCTTTACGTAATTAAATAATGTACAATAATGTTAAAAACTTACCCTCCACCAATTTGAGTACACAATCTGCGTTCCAATAAAACTACTTTCTCCTCCGTGTCCGAATACTTATATTCTTCATCAATAAGCAATTTGCGATTCCAAATGCGATCATTACAAACATTTGACTCATCTATTACATTTGATTCATTGTTTACTACCTCGCTTACTATACTTTTGTTGCTGTTATTCAAATCATCAATTTTCAAATGATCCTCGTCTTCGTGATTATCCTTATAACTAATAGCATCATAGGACATACTCTTATTTGTATCACTATTGCTAGATTTGATATCACTATTACAACTATTCACAGCTATACTGTCATTTAACAGAGAATCAGTTGTACTTAATGACTGACAGTCGTTCTCATTTGGCAGAAGATTACAATTTGTATCATCATTGGAATTCAGTAAACTTGTTTCTTCGTTAATATTATTTTGTTTATCTAATTTCTGCTCTGAAAGTTCATTGGACGTAAAAGTTACAAAGAAATCCTTAAGACTTTCTTCATTGTCAAGTAATTTGCTGTTTGTAAGCAATTGATTATAAAAATTTCGATATTTCTCACGTAATTTTTCATTTTCTTTTTCTAGTGACAGATCAACTGTTGTGTCAACACTGTTATCGCTATTTTGTTCATCTGCCATTAAAACGCATTTGTTCAAATTCGGCGTGTATTCGGCTACAATATTTCCGTCATCTAAAATAACTTTTTCTGCAAAATCGAAGAAACTTAATGATTAAGTATTTCATTCAAAATAATATATTTAAAAAAAATAAATATTTCGTAATTTACCCAGACTAATTTCATAGTTCTCTTGGTCATCATCCTGTTTTTGATCACTTTGCAAAAGTTGACAAAATTCGCAAAGCATATTTACAATATCGTAATTGTGATTCTCAAATGCATAATGAAACGCATTGTAACCATCGCCATTCAAAATCAATGGATCACCACCATGATTTAATAACAATTTAATTATGTCTACTCGTTCATGTGCCACAGCCAAATGCAAAGGTGTTTCTCCATCTTTTGACCTAAAATAAATGTATATACATTTTATTTTGTAATAAACAATTCATTGTTTTTCATTTTATAATTTACCTGATTAACTTTATAATTCAATAATTTAACTTTTCATTTTTTTATTCCATTATTTTAATCAGCTGTTATTTTATATAAAATTGTATATAAAAAATACTTAAAATTGTCCTTTTTTAATTATACATACGATATGTTTGGGTTACCACCATACATTAAGAACAGTTTAACGGCTTCTTTTGCGAATGTTTCCGAAGTGTCGATCAAAGCTAAATGAAAAGGTGTTACGCCAATGCCGGGAATGTAAACATTCGGATCCGCATGTTTTTCTCGTAAAAGAACTGACAATTGCCTACAAAAATACTTAAATATTAACCACTAAACAAATAAATACTTAAATTTATATTACTTTAATTCACAAAATTGCAACGAAAAATACAAATAAAACAAAAACACTTTCGAATATTCGTATCTTGTACATAATGAAAATCGTAAACATACTTCAAATTTTTGTCCTCGATGCCGTCACAAAGTGACGAAGCCAGGAAGATCTTGCTTTTGTCATTTGGCGAAAGTAAGCTGTTATGTATTGACATGTTTCATTCACTTGAAACATACTCCAATTAATTGCAATTTATTTTGACTATCGCATTTCAATTCCAAATTGAATTTACGTCTTCTTTAAATGCATACAAAATTTATAAACCGGCAACATTTGACGTCGTGAAATTAACTGTAACATGTCAGGTGAGCACACTGAGAGCAATTTGAATTCCATTGTAGGCTCACTTCAGATGTGTTTCAAGATTGACGTAGATGACGTATATAGAAAACTTCATTGCGCATATGAATTGTATCATCTTTTTAGCGCAATGATTTTGAATTAATCGATATTGTAATTTCATTATACAGTTTTTAATTTAGTCAATAAAATCAATAATTAATATAAACAAATTAAATCAAATTCATTATGAAATAATAAAAATAAAATAAAAAAAAATAATGGAACACAGAAAATTGAATGAAATAGTGAAAATATTTGTATTTAGAGTCCAAGTGAAATGTCATTTCCTATAAATGCCATAACATTTTATTAATCATTAAAAGTCATTAAAATAAGAAACAACGAACAGTTTGTAAGATTTTCATATTTTATTATTATATTAATTATTTAAGTAAAATAACGGTATTTTTATAATAAGACAATAATGAGATTTTCTAATGACATTCTTGTTTTTTTATTTATTGACTTTTGTTGGTTTATTTTGACTATAGTGAAGAATATATAATTTGACGCAGAATTACAAATAAAAAAGCAAAAATATCGTAAAGTTCATCTGAGAGTAGGAAACGTCATAATATGTGGAGGCTAACGCGACCTACGACTCGCATCACAAGTTCTGAGCTTGGCAGTGTTGGGCTGGCACGCGCCGTTCGAGGATGTTCGGGCTCTGGTATTTCAACTCGGGCATGACTTGTTCGATTTTTGTCAATTGCCAACAGCAGTCGAACACTGTTTTAATGTGTACTTAAAAGTTTGATTCTGACACGCACAAACAATGGACGGTAGCAAAAAGTACAATAACCCTAATCCTAGGTCAACGGCTAATTATTTTAGTTTAATCACGTTTTGGTGAGTTCAAAAAAAACGCATGTGTTTATTTATACTTCAATTTAATATAGACAGCTGCTTTTTTGGATACCTCATTTTATGTTCATTTTTTTGATTACAATTATATTTCATTCAATTAAACAAAATCTAAATTTTTAATATTTTTAATGATTTGTATATTGTTTTTCTCTTTATGTTTTATTTTTCATATTTATTTGTTTATTTTTTAATGTTCCAGTTACATGACATTTGTTTCATGATTGTTTAATTATTTGTAATTTATTTATTTACTGTGTGCAAAAATCAATATTATGGTTCGTCATAAGTACAAATTAAATGACTTTGATAAAATATAAATAAAATGATTGACAATTACAAAATTACTGAGATGAAAATGTTAATTCATTAAGCAAGTCTTAATAGCAATTAGCACGTTGTAATTCTATTATGAGACTGTTAGCACACATAAATCATTTTTTTAATTGCGTATAATAATGAATACATATCCGCATTATAGAAAACATTTTTTTAATTTAAAGCAATAAGCAGGGATGATTGGTACAAATCTTTGACTTGAAGGACAAATTTTGCTTTTGAAGATTTAAAGAATGTACTATATTTTTTGGATGCAAAATATTTTGTATACATATTTCTTCAAAAAAAAGAAGAAAAGTTAAAATTTGCATTCATTCAATTTAATACATTTTTAAGAAATTGTAATAATTATTTACAAGTTTTGTACAAATAAGATACACTAATAACATTCATATTACTGACTTGTTTAATATATAAAGAATGAATGTAAATATATATATAAAAATTAAAAATTATTCAAATTTCAGGTGGCTTAAGCCTATATTTTGCAGAAAAGATTCCAAAGAACTTGAGTTGAAAGACTTGTATAATAATCTTCCACGTGATTCTAGTGAATCACTCGCCGACGAATTACAAAGGTATATTCTTGGACACAAAAATTTACATTTAGTTTTAATAATATATATTTATATGTATATTTTTTTCATATTCCGTAAATTTCAAGATGACTTTATGTTATGGTTATTTATTGATGAAAATAATTGTTTACACTTCTTACATAATAGTGTTAAAATATATTTATTTTATTAAGTAAATAAAGAAAACTACCATATAATGCAATAAATAACTATTCATATATTCATTACATTTCAGAATGGATAAATAAGTGTTGCAACAACAATGACAAGTTTTAATGTATTTTAAAATACCGTATCTGAATATAATGAAAATAGACATGATAATGAGTTACACATATACACTGAAACAACTGTTGGCATATTATTAATCAAGAACAATTTCATGAATAAATACTCAATGGTTTTTATTTATTTATATTTACTTAAAATTGTGTTATTATTAGACAAAAATACTTTTACATATCAAAAGTAAAAGTAGAATGACATTTAAGGTATTGATTACTTTTGTTTCTTAAAATTATAAGTAACAATAAGTTAACGAATATGAAGCAATATTTAGTCAAAACTTCATGGATAATCACTGAAGTTTTGACTAACGAGCAGCAACTCAGAGTATAAACAAAGCTAGTGCATGACGTCACGTGAGTGCTTCAGTTCGTTCTGCGATTGGATGGCCGTTAGTCAAAACTTCAGTGATAATAATCTATGAAATCTTAACTAAAAATGTCTTCAGTCCCATTCACTAACGATCGAACAAATATTTACTTCTCATAGCTTAAGATTTAAAAAATACTTCTATAGTTCTTTTTTATTTATCCCTAAAAACGGTTTTTTAGAATAAAACGAACAAAATTTACTGATTAACAGATAAACTTTCTGTTTTCATTAACCAACAAAAACTTTACTTTTAAATACTCAAGTCTCTTACTGTTAATATGCCAACAGTTCTTTCAGTGTATAAATAGTTGAAGTAATTATAAAGTCCAAGTTGATATTTTATTGAAAACGAGAAAAACTTACAATGTCATAATAATAAGATAATTATTTAAATCGTTGTAAACAAATCATAAAAATCACACCTTGTAACTTAATAAACAATATTATGACTTTATTTACAATTGCATTCCACTTGTTTTAATTTTGCAAAATTCATTTTTTTTTAATTTAACATTAATTAAATCAATTACAAAAAGTTATTATTTTTGAACAATTTTTAATAAATTGATGGAAATGTTTAAGTTCCAGAACTTTTAATACATTATACGTCGTGATTATATTTTGTCGATTAAGCATTTTTGCTTTTCCACGTTAACGGACAAAACTAGTTTCTGCATTTTCGGCCACCTCAGCCATTGCAATAAATTAAATTATTTGTTGTATTTCATATAAAATTAATATTAATAAAATAAATATTTTTATGTGAAAAGCAATTAATCCTGTTATATGATTGAGCAACACAAATTAAGCTTTTACAGTTAATTATAATACAAACTGGATTAATGATGTATAATATAATACATCATTTAAATCTATAAGATTATTTCATAATAACTATATCGTTACATAAACCAAACTACATTTCCAACCAATTAAACACGTCACTTGATATAAATTTTGATTACAGGTACTGGAATGAAGAACTGAAGCAAGCAAAAAAAGAACGACGTAAACCAAAGTTATTAAATTCCATCAAAAGGCTACTTTTTTGGCCATATTTGTATTACGGATTATGGGTATTTTTGATGGCCGTTGTTTTAAAGTAAATCCACAAATGTGAAATCTACATTGAAATTAACTCAAATGACTAAATGTATATTGATTAATACAACTGAATGCATTATTTTTAGAATATTGCTAACGTACATGCTGGGACTATTGATTTGGCAATTCGATCCACGTGCAAACACTTCCAGCCAGACTGAAGCTTACGTGTACGCATCTGGAGTTATAATTTTAAGCTTATTAGTAGCTATCATTTCTCGTCAAGCAGATTTAGGCCAAATGGAAATAGGCATGCGATTACGAATTGCTTGCAGTTCTCTTATGTATAGAAAAGTATATACTGCTTAATTGTTCATCCATAAATGCCAATCATTTGTTCCTCGGAACGTATAAGAAAAAAAAAAAGAAACACTCTTTATCGTACTTATGCATTTTTTTGCACGGTCACGTACTTATAAACTCATTTTCTTTTGTATTCTTGCAGATTTTACGACTGTCATGCACGTCGAGCAATGAAACAACGCAGGGACAAATTATAAATCTCATGTCCAATGACGTTTCAAGATTCGACACGGTATTCATTTTTCTGCATTATATTTGGATTATGCCGTTTCAAGTACCTGTAATTACTTACATGATTTGGCGAAGCGTCGGAGTCGCTGCACTAACTGGAGTTATTTTTATTTCCATTCAAGCGATTCCCATTCAAGGTTTATTTACATTCAAGAATATAATTTATGAATGAACAAATCTGAAAACATTTAATCTTATGTTTGATCAATTAAATATCATCATTCATAAATGTATTAGATATTTTTGTTCAATAATTTTGCAAATTGTATGATGTATTTAATGTTTCCATTTAGGTTATTTAGTAACATTAATATCAAAGTTTCGATTAAAAATTGCCGTCCGATGTGATGAACGAGTACGTATAATGGGAGAAATTATTCGAGGAGTTCGTGTAATTAAAATGTATACATGGGAAAAACCATTTGAAATGCTTGTTGCTAAAGCTCGTAGGTCTGCAGTAATTTTATTACATTTAATCACATTATTTTAAAACATGTAACCATACTAATTATTATTGTATAATTAAGTTTAATCTAATTGCATAAATATTCCTTTTTTTGTTCATTTTCATTTAATAATTTCATTGATTTATACACGGATGAGATTAAATATTAAATGTAACATTCTTATCAAGTATATTTTTCAGCTATGAAATTCAAGCTCTTACTGTGATATCGTACATAAAAGGATTCAATATAGCCAGTTACGCATTTACGGAAAGAACAACGTTGTTTCTAACAATTATGGTTTACGTTTTACAAGATTACGAGATAACAGCAGATAAAGCGTTTTCAACAGCACAGTACTTTAACATATTACAACTAACAATGGCAATTATTTTCCCAATGGCCGTATCGACTGGAACTGAATCGCTCGTTTCCGTAGAACGCATTCAGGTAACATTTTTTCATCATTTAATAGTCTTCTTATGAGCTTAAAGTTTAACACAATATTTGCGATACACTCCAAAGATGAGAATCAAATTATGATGTATTTGAATTTTGTAGTGGAAGTACTTTAATGATAAGTATATTCAAACAGTCTATTTATTTTTCATATCTGATAATGTGTGCTTTTTGTTTTTATACATAGAACTTCTTATTGTTAGAGGAACAAGTATCAGCCGTTACGTCGCCAATTAATGATAAAGAGATGAGCGCAGATATTAAAATACAAAATGTTACTGCATCTTGGAGCACTGATAGAATTGTAAATACTTTATATAACATTAACATCACTGTACCGAAAGG
>JABFPJ010002841.1:0-18031 GCA_022817425.1 Gryon sp. ZL-2020
ATATTTAAAAAGTGCTAGCTTACGCACACACTTGTACATTGCACACACCGATGACAAAGAGGCGGAGTTTTACCGAAATCGCTAGTCAATGCGTGCGAATATCAGTAGTACGCAAAGTTACCGATATGTTGTTTTTGGCGAGCAATTTTCGATTTCAATGAAAACTAATTTGGATAATTATTGAGTATCGTTAATAGCAGTTTCTGTTCGCCATCGAAAATAGTCGCACAGAGCTATCTGTGTACTATATTGATCATATATATATATGCATATTTTCCATATGTAGATCATATATGGATTATTTATGGATTATATATGATCATATTCATCTTACATATGTACACTGAAAAAAAATATCATGGAAACGTCACAACTAACTAAATTCTATCTAATGACAATAGAATTTTTATTTAGGTTAAACATTCATTTGTTTAATTTAAATAAATATTTAGCTTAATCAAGTAAAATATAATAGATGGAACAAGTAAATTCACAATTTTGTTAATTCAAACATAAAATTATATTTGAATCACTCAGATATTTAGGAGTACCAGCTAAATATTTTTTTCCGTGATATGATCAATATATGATTTCTTGAATAAAATATTGTTTATATCATGTTTTATGTATAGACAATATATGACCCTTTTTTACTAGGGATGTTGCTTCATTTTTCAAATAATAAAAAAAAATATATATAGTATAATATTACACTGAGATAACAAATTTAAGAATTATTCATTTATTGTATATAATTATTTATATTGAATGCTGAATTTAACATGTATTAATAGATAGATTTATACAATATTTAAAAGTGTTATATGCGTATATAGGAAGGATATATTAAAAATTATATTCAAACAATATTTCTATCTAACGTGGATCATATTTGAAAAAATAATTGCTCGACGGAATTTTCAACTTGATATCTTTTATTTCCGGAAAGTTGTCAGCACGTTTTAACCACGCCAGCCAGTGGATTTACAGTAGCAAAACTTGTTAATCCCGTTTATCAGTTGTCAGCTGTCATAGGGCAAAGGAAGGCCTAATTTTTACAACATACGTCGTAGAAGTGTTGATTTTAATTAATGCCACATTCAAACTGTCTTTTACTATTATCATTATTAACTATACAGTTATCTTGGAAAATAGAAGCAAACTTTGTTTAATATTTTCCAATAAATGTGAAAATTTTGAAAAGAAAAGTAATAAAATGTAATATCACGCTTTTTTCCTTCCTTTTTCTCACCCATTCAATAATAAATTTGATTTATCAGAGTCAATAAACTGGACTTGCTTTCACAAATGTTAAAAGTATCAAAAAAGACCGCAAAAAAGCATGACGTGTATGAAAAAATATTGAATTTCGTTAATATTGCAAAGCTGCGAGCATTGTCGAGCCCTCAAATCTGGACGAAACAGCCCGTAATGCAGTGTAATCCATGTCATACGTGTTTCACGGACAGATGGATGTAGCAGTGATGATCTATCAAACAGTCAGACTCAGATTTCTCATATTACCAATTTTCAGGTTAAATAGTTCCGGCAAATGCACTTTTACAACTGTAAAGCATTAAATGAATTCGTAATAATTCGATTATGACTAAGCAACTTTTTTCGTTCTAATCAATCGCAGAACAAACGAACTGGAAATTCCTTTGGCGCCGACATTTTTTTGTCTCGTTCAAACCAAATTCTACAAATTCACTGAAACCTGAAAAAGAAATGCAAATAAAAATTCAAATCAACGAATATATATGATTCGTTTGGAATAAAATGTTTATAAACATTTTGTCATATATAATAATATATATATATATATATATATATACATTCAAATGTGGGTCGTTTAATATATTGCTGTTTATTAATAACATATTTGATTGAATGAAACGAAACGCAATGTTTATTTCAATCAAATTTGTAATACCTTTGTTAGATTAATTACAATAATGTTTGTTTTTATTTAAGATGATTAAATGAAAAATACACAGAGAAATTGTAATATAAAGAAACAAAAATGAAGTATTGTAATTAAATTAAATGCAGAGAGTGCTTTTTAATTATATATTATTGAATATAAATTGTCATAATGCTGTATACTATTGTTTATATTTCAGTAAATTGCATCATCATGTTTACATATAATGAAACTTATCAGCAATATTGATGTGTGTTTGGAACAGAGAGCAAAATTATGTCCTAACCATCTGTAATGACTGTATTCATCTCCATACATTTTGACGAAAGAGTGATTGTTTCGGTCGATAATGATATGTTATATTATTTATATTCCAAAGTACCATCTAGCAAATTTGATTTTAGGTAAATATGAATGTTTATATACCCATAATTATATGTACTAAATCTTAAATTACACTTTTTCTTTCAATTTAATGGTATATTAAAATCTAACGTTAATCAATATACAAATGAAAACTAGAACTCAATTGAAACATACATTTAAATTAGCAAAATGTTGAAATCTTTTTCAATATTACTAAATATTGCAGTACAAATTGTACAGTAAGTTGAAAATACATACTACATATTCTATTTGCTCACAGAGTACATTAATTATGTTTAATTGAATTAACAGTCGATATAAATGTTATATGAATGCAATCCCAAATATATATCAAAGGTAGAAACGTTATTTGGAAGTCTTTTTTTACGTTTTAAGTTAAAGGAATGTAATATTTGTTATGAGCTTCGTTAAGAATGATTGAAATCATAAGTTAGTTGACCATGATTCGACGAAAATGTGCCATGTGTAGTCGAGCGATGTTATGAAATTAGGTCAGTATCGATAAACCTACCACGGAATACCGTGGTTAATTCACCATATGTGTATGAACGTGAATCGTAAAGGAACCTAGGCGAGTTGACATACCGTTGAAGCTACAGTTTGACCTCTTTGAAATTTGTTTTCGTGAACTTTAAATTATATATTGAGAGAGAAATATAGAAGTAATAATAAATGGATGTATAAATGAAATATAATATAAATTATATATAATAATATACAAATGTTGCCTTTATATTCATCGTTAATATTAATGTTGTTAATAATTATTAAAATGATTGTACTTATTATTATTGTGTTCATTATGCATATACACACAATGTTGCAGTAATCAGTCCGTGAAATCCATGATGAACAGAACCGGAAATTCATTTCAATTTGCTTATTCACTATTTGTTCGATGGCTGAGGTGATTACTTAATAATGTTAACCATTTCATGAATTTTTGAAGCTCCAATTGTGGATTCGAGATAAAAGGGTTCTATAAAATGTTTGCAAAATATTATTTAAAATCGCAATTTCTTTCTATCAAATTGTATTAACAAAACATTTATTTTTACATCAAATTTATATATTTTTGTGTCAATATTATTTCGGATGTTTATTGATAAATTGCCGTAATTTTTATTATAAAAAATGATCATTAAAGCAGTAAGTGTTTTTTCATGTTTTATTATTGTTTAAGTTCTTTTTTTCTTTTGAATTTTTGAGGAAAAACAGATTCTAAATGGCATGAGGCTTGGGAAAGTTAACTTTGGGAAATTCTTTCAATAGGATTTCGATACAAACATTATTTTCACATTAGTCTATTAAATACATGTCCTGGAAGATAGTCGTTTTTAATCAAGTTTATTTCTAAGACATTAAAAAATATATAGCAAAAAAACATATATACAAAAAGAAATCGTTAATATAAAATGTAATGTATTAAAAAAAGCGTATAAAATCAATAATAATAAAATGTCACATAAAGGAAACAAGTAAAAAACACTTTAAGAAAAAAAGCATAACATTCTTTAATAATAAACTTCGTCTGATGTTTTGTAACTGATAATAATTTCATTTAATACAATCAGAAGAAACGAAAAGTTGTAAAAGGAGTGGAAAAAAATAATAATAGTCAAACTATATATAACTATAAATTTGTCAGAAGTAACATACTATGTATTAGTTAACAAAAATTAATTATAAATATTAAATTAAATTATGCAATATTTTTTTTTATTACTAAAGGTATTACTTTTGAAGTATCATCATATAATCTTGTTTTAAATATTAACATTTTTAAATTTACATAAAATATTATAAAAACGTAGTTGACTTTAATTAAACTGCAATTGAAGTAATTTTACTATATAATTTCGCAGTAGAAAAAAAATAATTCTAAGCAAACGAAGTTGATGAAAATATTGATGGCAACTTTAGTCATTCTAAATGCAATCTAAGGCAAAACAACATTTATTGCAAAGTTACGTTCTGGAACGGAGCATCTCCTTTCACAAACGAATTTGAATTAGCGTTTATTTCACGTAACTACTACGAAACTTTTCAAAACGTAAAATTTTAATGCTGTAAATGTTATTTTATATGTCTTTTTACTATCTTTATAATAAAGCAAAAATTATCAATGTTTAGTATACAATTTTTGTAACAGTATTCATATGGAAAAATACGAAACTTAATTAAAATTTAGTAAACGAATGTTCTCCTTTTTTGGGGTAGGCTTTGAAGCAACTTTACTTGCAGTATTCATTAAAACGTTTTATCTAATTTAATTGTCTTTAGGGATATAATAAACTGCCTCGTAATTCAAGACGCTAATTCAAAATTTACATAGTAGTTTTGCTACTAAAAGCAAAATGAAAATTTCATTACACTGTTAAATACAATAATTAAAAACTACAAATGGAAATAAAAGTGCACTTTTTGAAATTCCATTTCACACTATAATAACAATAATTACTAATTTTAAATTAAATTTCATGTAATGAATTTTCATATATTTTCAAAACGTGCAAGACTTTATTAGAAATTGTCTCTCTTTTGTTTTATGAGTGCAAAAACGTGTTTTATAATATTTTCCAAAGTTTTGTGAGCGGTGTTTGTTTTTGTTTTAAAAAATATTTCGCGATTTTGCTATACGTATTGATTTACGCTTTTATTCAAACTATATTTTATAGTTGAAATATGTTGATTTAAAATGATTACAAAATACAGAAATAATAATAATTGTTTAAATATTTGAAGAATTGTAATTTTTCAATAATTCTTCTTGACAAATACGACGGAAATTATTTTCAGTTACTTTGGAAAGTTTTGTAATTTATTGAATTACCAGTAAATTTTCAATGAACAATTTCGACCCAAGTAACTCAAGTTTCCAGTAGCTTCGTATAGTAAATCATAATGTCTCTTCATTGACAAGTTTCGTTGGACCTTATTCCACCATCGCTTACCAGTTCCTTTCATCATTTATGAATCATTTTAAAATACATGTAACACGCGTTTGCTTTTAAAGTTTACCAGTTTGTTTATGATAAATTTTCTTACGTTAATACTTGTTTGAAAATTTGCTCTCACGTTATTAAAACAACATTTCTAAGCATATTTACTTTTGCATTATCTAAATTTGATATTATTGTAGAACTCGAATTACAACTTGATTTAACGTAACAAAATAATTATGGTTATCTTTCAAAACATTATTATCTGATTAGCGTTTTGTTATAAGTTAATTAATCTGATAATTATTTCTCACAGAAAAAAGAGATTCCATTTTCTAATAAATGTTCAATGATTTCATAAAATTAAAATGCCAGTAACATTTAAAATATTTGAAGAATTTCATGAAGCACCTTTAAAATATATAAAAATTCAGCCAATTTCTTGTAATCGCTCAGTTAAGTTTTTACTGAATATTAAATCCTTTTTTCCTTTCATATTAACGAATTATTTCAAACTCAATTACCACTTAAACTAGCTAAATTATCGAACAAATGTTAAATTAAAACAAAATCTCCACCAATAACTTTTTCCAACTCTTTTACTAACGTTTCATACAAACGATGACTGTTTACTCAACTCACTTATCCTTAAACATCAAACCCGTCATAAACTTTGTCCCAATGCAAAGTGGAATTGCGTCAATAGTGCATTTAAATTAATTAATTTAAAACGTCCAACGTTATATTACTCGTCATAAGGAACTCAAATGATTCAAGCAAACATCGCTTGAATCGTACATATTCGACATTTGAGCAAGAGGCATGGACCAAGTTTGTTTAGCAAACGCACAATAGCGTGTGTTAAATACGCAACACTGACTTGCACTGCAAGTTAACTTCTCTTTCTCAACAAAGTGCGTTTTCCGTTTGGATTTCGGCGGAAAAGGCCTTTTCTGTCGGCAAAATTGACGGCGCAGTGCAACTACATCTTCACCAAGCCCGAACGTCAGACTAAATGCAATTACCTTTACCTACGCGGCAAACTAAGTTAAAGTTGTGACCGGGGCTTGGGCCAAACTGTTTGCATTATGTATCCGTGGCTTCTCTCACTCACTCTCGCCGTTTGGGGGTCCCTTATGTGCGGCGCCAGCGGGAGCCAAGTTACAGTTTGAGCTGACTTGCTTCTCTCACACACATACAAACTCACACACACACAAACACACACACAAATACAAACATAAACGTACAACCGAAGGGTACAAGTAACCAAGTGAGCGAACCAGGCGCCTGGTTGTGTTGTTCACCAGCAGCACGGAATTCGATCGAGATGTACCGGCGAACTTTCAAACTCCATCCTCTCTCTATCTGCGCCACTCCATCTATCTGTCTCACTTGTTCTCGTACTTTATCTATCTATCTTTGTCTCTCTTGGCCGTAGAGCGACGCAACCGCTATCAACTTTAGTCACCAGCCACCTAGCTGGCGGACAAGATTTACCGCTTTAGTGAACGTGGAAATAAAAGTACGTGAATTCAAGTGAACGCGCACTCTCCCCCCAAATCGATAAGGACACCCAATGCCATCGGAGTGAAACTTACCGCCCCCGAACGGCATTATATTTCTAAATGAAAGACTTTCAACCAGCCAACTTTCTCGGCCTCACACACAAAAGCTTAATGAATATTTATTTTTTGGGTAGCGTAACGTACGTGCACAATGCGCAACATTTATAGCGTTAAGAAAATAAGAGTAAAATATTTGCCGCGTGGGAAGTACATTTTTTCATCAAATGATCAAGCTTGTCCCGCCAGCTGAATGTTGGAGTAAACTAACCCAACTCTTTCCAATGGTCGGATTAATGAAACGAAGCTTTCGCTGGCAATTTGGTTGGACATACTTTTTTTTCTCGTTTGGGGGGTGGGGGGGGGGAAGGGGATTCATTGATTTATGCCATACGGGTATCAAAAACCAACTTAAATTTGTCGTTGTTGTTGTTTCAGCTTATGTTTGAAATAACATTTGTTTTTAATTAGACCACGCTTTTACAGCAAATTATGTTTACCTATGCTCGTTTTGCGGATATTACGCGTGATTGAATTTATTCGATTTTACAAACAAAAAATGAATCGTAGCGCAAAGTGGATGAAACGAAATGTTGATATGTTGTTGATTTTGAAATTAACAAATAAGGATGTTGAAATGAACATTAGTGATGTTTTTAATTAACAGAAATGACTTCCGAATTAAATTAGAAGATATACGAAGAATGCGTTTGTATTTAGAGACGTTGAAATTGTTTTGCAACGAAATGACTGTTTTCGGGCGAAATCAGTTTGTAAATTGTAATAGTTTTGACTGTTGTATAATAGATCTATAATTCTTAATACATCTTACGATTGCATCGCAGAACGTTTCATCTGACTTTGATTTACGCGAAACATTTCTAGCAGATAAGAACAAAATGGACGAGCAAATATGACATAGTAAAGTTTGCAAAATGTCAATGAATGAATATCATAAATTGCTTACTACATACATTTTTAAAAGGATAATTAAAATTAAATAAATGTATATAAATAAAATACGAGAATCTAAGTTGTCAGGATTTTTCGGAATTATATATTTAATAATTATTGAGCTGAAAATCTCATAGTATAAATATTGTATTAATTAAAATTGTTCTAATTTTCGTTTGCAAATTTTAAACTAAATACAGAAAGTATTTGTTTAAATTATATAATAAAATGGTAAAAATTGTATATCTGTGTTCGGAAAAAGCATTTATTTTACTTGTTTATTCAATAGTAGTTGAGCATTTACTTTTTAATAACGTATTTATAAATATAAATACACATTTGGTTTTGTTGATCAACTCTGCAAAAATACGAGACTCGATATTCACATTGAATTTTGTTTATTCACCTCATTCATTCTTGTTATTATCAGCCACTTTTTTGAATAAATACTAAAAATTATTTTTTTAAAAACGAAGTTTTGTGTTTCAGTTTTTAATGAAAAGCTATGCAAAAAAATTCTAATATATCCATTGACAGCAATTTTCATAAAAAAATAATGAACCTTTATTAATAAAGGTTCATTATTTTTTGATTGATTGGTAATTAGAAATAATAAACATATTCTATTGATTTTTGTTTTAGGTAAGACGATGAATATATTGCAAAAACACCCAGCGAAAAAGTATTTATTTCATTTTTTATTTACAATATTTGAAACATTTTTTTTTCAATATTTGCTAATAATTGCAATCACAAAATTATGAAGGAAGTATGGTAAGACTGATAATACGATAGCTAACGTGATTGGAAAATCGATCACTCAATAATAGTCGTTTCTCTAACATTTGCGTTTCCCGATAGATCGGTAGCGAGAAAAAAAACCTGTCATTCACCGCAAAAGTCCGTCCATTGTGTTAACCATAAGAATAGCAGTGAAATTAACAATTGACGCACACAATTAAAAGGCACAAAGTTCAAAACAGACGACAATCAATTATTCCACGGTTTACCATGACCTGTTCATATTTGCTCTCTGATATTCGTCTATTATAAAACCGTTATTCACAAATTACTTATGTCGCCATTGTGACTAATCTGATGACTAAATTAAATTTCAAAGTTCATCACATTGCTGAATTCATATTAATTTATTTTAGTTTTATTTATTTAAATGTTTACACTAAACAATAAACTACAATTTTCGGTTTTGTCATTTTTCTTCATAGATTGTGATTTATATAGATAAAATAAAAGCAACATAGTTTACGATTTCGGTTGGTTCTTCATTTGGACAGTTTTTATGTGATTTAAAAAAAGGCGATTTTTTTTCGTCTGCCTTGTTTTAAATATGACGGAAACTTATTTATTGAATCGGTTATGATGATGACGAATGAAATGTTTAAAAGTACCATTCGACAGTTGAGACGCGTTAAAATAGTCACGGCCGTATGTTTGTTACTTTTGGACACTGCGTGAACGCTTCAGTTCACTGCAGATATTGTGCAATGACATGATAGAGTTTTCAGTGATTTATCTTTTGTCGTCGTATTGATTGCAACGGGAGAACAACCGAAACAGGTCACTTTCTGAGACCATTTGCGTTTTATTTAAAAAAAAAAAACAATGAAAAAACGACCACTCTTTTGTGCTGTGAAAACTAATTGAATCACGAAAATCTTACGCCACGATGTACATTTTTATGCGCGAATGTTTGTATTTTTGGGTACAAAGCAAAATTGTGTATTTTTTTATTATTTATATTTTTTGTCTCTTGTTTTCGATGACTAAAAAAGCAGGTCATTTTTTTAGTAGAAAATGTAAACTATTATGGTTTTATTTCTTAATGGAGCAGACAAAAAATGAAAATTAACTTTAAGTTCTTTCTTTTAAGAGTGAACAAATTTCGTTTTCACTGATTCACGTCTATTGCAATTAGTGAGAGTTCGTTTGTTAGGTCAAACATCGCCGCTAACTATGGACTCATTGATCAATTTTGCTTTATTTTATTCATTTTTATTGCATATTTTTTAAATAGATTAAATCGTTAAAATCATATTTTACTGGTATTTTTCTTGAATTGGAAACATTTTCATAATTTATTGTTTAAACATTTTACATATTTAATTATTTTAAATCAGTACATTTCATTCGAAGTGTACAAGTATGTAATACTTAATGCAAGATATTTTGCTCAATTATGTTTGTTCGATAATCGATGGGAGTTTTCGTCAGGCATGGAAGTAATTAGACATATAGTTCATCAAACCAAATTAATTTTGAAACATGTGCGTGCAATGAAAATTGGCGGAATCGACCTCATTGATATGTAATTATGAAAAGATAATTTTAGATCATTGTTTTCATCGAAGCGTTTCACTCTCCAAGCGCAGTTATCTTCGATAATTTCTCATCCATTGTATTAATGCGTTCATTTTAGCTCACCTGTTTAGTATAGACACAGTTCTAAATAAGCTTTTATACATATTTTACAAAGTTCATTAATTTTGTCGATTAATATTTTATTATCAATCTTGTAAATATGTTATTATTTATGAAACTTGATGAACGATTTATCAAAACTTAATGTTTATTTGAAACCAATGATGGTTTTAAATTATATGTTTATATTATATTTAATATAAAAAATTACAATGATATATTTTTTAATGAATAACGGAAAATAAGTTTGCCGTAAACATAAAGTAACTTTAATATTAATTTGTTGGGAAACACAAATATTGCAGATATGTTTTGCACTATATGACAATAACAAAAACAATGGTAATAATTACATTAGTTGTACGTAATTAAGGTAACTGAAATTCAAACATATTATTTAAAATGATAAACGAACTTTGCAGAACATTTATTAAAATATACATACATTTTCCAGTAGTACGAGTCAGTATGATGTCAGCCGCATTATATTTGTTATTTTTTTTCTGAAAAATTAATACGTATAAAATGATAATTTCAATATTCATGTTTCAAATTAAATATTAACATTATTGACTAATTGTTCTACAAAATAATGTACTTACGGTTAATTCATCATATAAATTTAACAATTAATTACTGAAATGTAATAATGAGTTGAATTTTGTGAATAATAACACGCTACAGTATTTATAAAATTATTAATCTGAAACAAAATTGTAAAAGTTACTGAATAATGGAATAATTTAAACTATCAGTTTGTAATATTATTGCATTGCAAAGTTGGTCGGCGATATTTTAGATTCAAATTATCAATTCATTCAATACGGGATTGAATGCATTAAAGCAGGTACATTATTAACTGCGGAAATTCTTCTGCAGTTGTAGTGCAGAAATGCCGATTTGATGTTAATGACAAACAAATATTGAATGATTCTGTTATTTATGAATCGAAATATGTGTTTGGATATTTCGGTCTGTTTGAACTGTGAAAACACACTCGATACCGACTTTTTTAAGAAAAAACAAATTCTACCGCTTTATTAATTTGTCGTCTATGATGTTGTTGAATGTTGATTAAAAAATATTCAGTCACATTTTTTTCTGTGTACAAAATAAACGTTTATTTAAAAATGATTAAATTTGCTTTTTTCTCAAACAATATTATTTTACCTTCCACAAAGTTTTCAGTATTTGAAAGTGAAAATATATTCAAATTTATTGCCGGATATTTGGAAACTCAATGTGAACTCAAGTCCGTATGTATAATCTGGATAGATGCTCGACGATCGATGATGTTTAGTTTCTTCGATTCTATCTTGTCTATGTTAGTCAATTTTTTTTATTGCTGAACGAAACTTCACACAAACACATGAAAATCTCTTTTTGTTTCCCATCGTTTGTCTGCACACAGTTTGAAAGATCTTGAGAGTGCGTTGTTTTCTTGAACATATCTGTTTATTGTCTGCGGAAATTCGATTATTTAAAAGCACATAAAAAATGTATTTTCACATTTGTTATTTTTGCATATTATTTTATGGCAGGTTTCGTTGCTATACAAATGTACAATTATAATTGCAAATCATGCATTATGCGCGATCAATTCAATTAAATCGTCATTGCGAAATATTGTTCCGGTTAATAATTTGCCTTATAATACAATTATTTGCAATTTTGTCTTATTTGAGTTAATAAGTTGATTTATGTTTTTTAATATTACGCATGTTGATTGTATTGATTTTTGGATCCAAGATTGAAGATAATCAAGACAGATAACTTTTTTTTGTACCTAAGGAATATAGTAATGATAATAATAATAATAATAAAGTTTAAAATATAATTAAAAAAGTTTAGTTAATTATTTTGGTAGAAACAGTCTAAATAATGGAACCATTTCCTTGAATGCATATTTTTGTATTAATTAAATTTTTGGGACGCATTAATTTTGCGAAATGTTTAACCAGATATTGTTACCGATTATAGTTATGAATGAATAACGTGGTCGAAGCGGCATATTTCTATCTTTGTCTCTCTTACTCTCGGATTAAAATTCGCATAAAACTCAAACGCTAGTTAGTGCTTCACACTTATCTGACGGCTTGCAAAGTCATGGACTTTCTGATGCAGGAAACATCGTTATACAAGTTGAGCATCGCGGAATAGTGCTTATTAAAGCAACGATAAAAACTGCGATTTACCGCGATTTTATTCTGCAGGATTAAACTTCGTAGCGCATTCCGCCAAGCTAGCAGGAAATTGCTTGTGAAAATAGGATAAAATTTCACTAGCTACAGTTGTGTAAAATGATATATCTGAACAATTCGTCATTATTATTATTGTTATTCTTTTTCTAGATTAGAAACAACAACAAAATAATTATAATCACGAAGAGAAGAAAGCAAAGAGTGATATTAGTTTTTTGATGAATTGATTGATTGATGTCCTTTTTTTAAATTGTGAATTAATATTTTAATATTTTTTGCACAAAAATTTACTGCGTTCGACTTTATTCTTACCGAATGTTCAATATGATAATTTTTTAATGAATCAGATTTGCATTTACATTGAATTTTGATAAAAAAACGGTAGTCCAAAAAAGATTGGTATAATTTTTCAATTAAAAAACGTGTCATATAATATGTAGTTTTACTTTAAATTAAAATGTCGGCTATTCGTAATTGAATTGAGAAAAAACAATTACTGATTAAGTATTTTGTGAGTTTATCATTATTTTGTAATAACAGGTTGGAATATTTGGATGCATATTTTATGCAGACATTCAAATTAACGAACAAACAGAAAATGTGCAAACATTATTTTTATTTTACAAAGCTGTGAAATGAATAAAGAAACGTGTCTTATTTTAAATAAAAAGATTATTTAACATTATTTTAATAGTAATGTTTTTAATGTTTTATGTAAAAGCAAGAAGTTGTAAAAAAATATTATGAATGTTGAATAAAAATATTTTTATACAAGAAATTTATAATTATATTGTAAGAATATGAAAGACAGACAAAATTTAATAATTATACATTTACATGTATCTATGAAATATAATCATTATATTTGAATAAGCAATTCAATCTGCTCTTTCATCAGAGTAATTAGACTGATAAGACTGATAAGTACTCTTAATTAAATGATGAAATGTAATATACAAATTGCAGTAACTCAGCAGAAACAGGCTTATTAAACAAAACGATTTAAATAATATTCTTTTGATGAACTTTTCCATCAACTCGTAACATTATGTATAGAATTTATCCATTCTTTTTATGTGTCATTAAAACTTCATGCACAAACGTAACACTTTGTCGAAAGATTGACAAAGTTTGTCATAGTTATAATCATTAATGTATTCGAAGTTGGAAATAATAATAATTGCAATAATAATAGTTTACGTATTCAAAAGGTATATAAGCTGTAATGTGTCTATATAGAGTTTTTTTTGCGTCAACCTTACAGCAAAAGATGAAGCAGACTCCTTCAACACAAAAGACGCTTTAATTGCTGAGAATCACTCGAGTGAAAACCATTTATAAGAAATTAGTTATGGTGGCTTAACGAGATTCATAGTTATATATACATTCAACCGTGGGTACATTTTCTTTTGTCGCGGGAATAAGAGATGCAATTTTATTGAAATAAATATGCGACTTTATTAAGATGAATATTTGCATTCAATTGATGTAAAGTCTTTATCACTATTATAATTTAGATTGCATTATTTGTTCTTTCTTTTGGCCATTTTTTTCTTTCTATATATCAATTAACATATAGTATAACATGTATCTATTATACTATCTGCATCATTAAAATAAACTAATTAGACTGTAAATTTGACTATCCTTATTATTTTTCTCAGTGTAACTATTTTGTTCAAAGTTGCATGATTTAAAGTTAAAAAATATTTTTTCAACGTTTTAGATGTTTAAAAAGTTGAATGTAAATCATTTTCACAATGTGCGTCATGAACAATTTGTTTAGTCCAAAACGTCAAGGCTGAGAGCATGTACTTCATAACGGTTGTATGTAGCAGATATAATGGCTCGCATTAGCGACAAAAACGAGAGAGAAAGAGAGAGATAAAAAAAGAGTGAAAGGAAAAGATAGTCACTAGTCGTATGTTGTGTCGAAACTCTCGTGCATTTTTATTTTGCTGGCCTGAAATTTGCGTTAATAAAACACTTTCAAAGTACAAACACAATGATGCAATAAAATGTGTAAGTTGACATTTTTCATGAAAAGAAAGAATGATAGTTATAGATCATTTTGAAGTATAAAAAATAAAACGAAACTTGAATACATTGAACAAAAATAAAAGATAATCAAATGGATTATCTGATAGATGTTTGACCTAAAGAATTTTTTTTTATTACCCAGATAAACTCTTTATAGTAAACAAAACAAAACAAAATACTGCAAACAAAAGACGTAAACAAAACAATATAAACAAAGCAATGTGTAGAAAACAATGTAAACAAAGTAAAGTAAACAAAACAAAATAAACACAAAAATAAACAAAGTTAAAATAATGTTTTTGATTAGTTAGAACAAGATGGTCAATTTGATTATCTATTTTTCTTTGTGTATATTTATTTTTTGTTATTATCTTTCTTTGCATTGGTCTCAAATGCAGCGGGGATTTAATGTGAACAATGTCGCTACTAAAGTATCTTCGAGTAAAGCCGACCCATTTCTTGTCTCGGTTATACGGAAAACGTTGCTCTTGCATATCTTACAAAAATACATACTTTTAAGAAGTCTCGTAGAATATCAGCCAATTTAAACATGTTTTTTGGAACACAATTCTTGCCTTCTTTTTTTACTTTTCATTCTACTTCTTGATAAAATGATTTACTTTGTGCATATCTCATATATTTGATTATATTTTGAGTTTATCCCGAAGAGATATTATTTACAAATAAAAATGTAAGTTGAAAAATATGTCGTGATGAATGTTTATTTATTAGACATTTTTTGTAGACATGATACGGCGTTGTTGTTATACATTTTAAAATGAAAAATACTCCACGTAATGTATATCGTTTTAGTAGAGCTTTTAGCGCATACAAAGGTAAAACTGGTTTTGACATTTGTTTGATAGATTTTATTAAGTATGCATTAAAATCACAATGTATTATCTTTTGATTTTATGTTGAGATTTACACAACAAAACTAATAAAATGTATTAAAACTTAAATTTAAGTAAAGAGATTTTTTTTTGAAAAAAAAAATTATTAATGTTAATTTGTTTATAATTTTGAAAAAACGCAACATGTTTGCACTTGAAAAATCGACAAGCTGAATACAAAAATGATTTATAAACTTTACTGCATGTTGTAATATTGAATCGTAATGTGATTAAGTGCATCCTAAATTCTGTCATTTTCATTTGACTTATGAATTGGAGCATAAAAATGCTCACAATATTCGTCGAACCCATTACAACTTTAGCTTAAGTTTTTAATACTTCTTAACTTACGCTAATGAACGAACTTTGTGCACGTTTAAAATAGGAATTGAAATTTTATCAACAATCAGAGAAATTGAATATAAAAGTGCTTTTATGATACAATTTTTCAATTATTGCTACTCCACTTGCGACATTACATAAAGTTTAACTTTTTATTAAATCATACACAGAAAAAAGCTAAATTATCGTACTCATTGATTTTCAAACTAAAATTAGCTTGAATTAATTTTTATAATTTAGCTTAAATGAAATATGTTAAATTAATAAAAATGATATATTGTTATCGTTTCACGTATATTTTAATATACAAGCGTTTTATTAAATTCTTAGAAATCCGTTATTTCGAACGAACTTGCTACAGTAGTTTGCAAGTTCAAATACGCAACATGTTTTTACAAAGATTTATCATTTTAAAATTAATATAATTTTGTAAGTTCACGAACATCATTTGCAAAGTATCGTGGCTTCTGCTTTCAAATTATGTTCAAATATTCATTTTAATTAAATATTTTTTTATTTTTAAATTTTATATAATACATAGGACATTGCAAAATATTTCATAGATAAAACAGAATTTTACATTCACTAAACAAATAAAATGAAAAATAACGCGATAATATACTTGAACTAAGTATATTTCACTCGAAACAAGTAAAATATACTTGAAATAAGTATATTTTACTTGTTTTTTTTTTGTTTTTGTTTATTTTTTTAATGTTTTAATTACAATCGTCACATAGATAATTGCACTTATTTTGTTATTGTTGTAAGTCATATTAATTTGACATTAATATGATTGATGATATGTTAATATGATGATATATTAATTTATTTTCATTTAATTTTAGTAATTTTAAAGTTTGTTTCCATTAAAAATTATTTTTATTTCTCAATGATACATTTTGATTACTTTTTATTTTACTTTTAATGTTTATTTCGTATGTTTAATTTGTATTTCGTTTGATCAAATTCGCAAAAAAATTATAATCTTAAAAAAATGAATAAAAATAAACAGACATAAAGTTTTGGTATAAATAAACCAATGATATAAAATCTTTTGTAAAGCGAAATTTCGTATGAATCGCAAAAGAATAATCGTAAAGGAATTGAGGCGAAAATGAAGTGATATTTAATAATGGATAAATTCGTAGCAAAATGCAACCGAATTCTATAGGTTTGCGTTGTGGTTGAGATGAAAAACTAGTTACTTAGCCAACGTTTTCCTGCCCGGTCATTAATTAGAAAAAAAAAAAAAACAAAAAAAAAAAAACAAGGAAAAGAAGAAGAAAAAAAAACTTTGAGCCGACTGTGCGAGGGCAGTTACGAGTAGTTTTGCTTGGGGAAAAGTGAGCTCATTAAAGCGATAAAATTAATTTTAACCCCGGAGAACAATCTAATTATTTTTGCCGGTTCGTTGGAGCGCGCAGCATGTTTCGACATGCGTATTTTTTAAATCAGATCCGTTAGTGCAAATTAGAATATACCTTAGGATAAGTTAAACCACACTTTTTTTGCAAAAACGTATGGACGATGATTTAAAGTCGGGTTATATATGAAAGCTAATGGTTTTAAAGTAAAATTTGTATAAGCATTTTTGTCATTTGACATTACATGAAATCAATTAAAACGATACATTATATTTAATGAAACTGATTAAGGTTGAGTAAACTAAGATGTTTGATGGAGTAGGTCCTATTAGCGCACACATGTTTGCGAACATATAGTTGGCTTTGCAGCATCATACCATATTCTTGATTGATTAAAATTCATGAATGTTTACGTAATCATGTTTTTCCGTAATATCTGCTTGATTAAAATTATACTTAATACTTTTCGTAGAAATTACACGTCTATGATCTTCTTATAGAATGTGAATGTTTAAATCAAATATTCAAACATTTGAAATAGCATAAGAAATAATCACTTATTACTCAAAATTTATTCATCACTGAAATTGTACTTTATCAGTAAAAATTAATTACTTACAAAGTAATTTTAAACAAAAAATGTGTTTATGAATTTTAAATTACGCAGTTATCACAAAAATAAGAAGAAATTGGTTTAAGTTGAAGTACAATTTTAATATACTGAATTAAGAATATGCAAATTCAGTTGTTGATATTACTTTCCACAACAATGACTTTCATAACTAAATTCAAAGTTCATTCTGCATTTTGAACAATTGCATTTACATTGTATTTATATTAGCTTCATTCGTTTCGTAATAAATTGAAAGTTCTTAATATTCTTGAATGATACTTAACCGCTATTGTTCAGAAATATTTATGAAGTGACAAAAATATATCAAATAAATATAAAATACTACATTTTTATTTTTACCATAAAG
>JABFPJ010002842.1:0-18030 GCA_022817425.1 Gryon sp. ZL-2020
TAGAAACACCCTTTATCGACACTTTAAAGGCAAACTATACAGAACCTATGAAGTTTCGCTTTATAGAACCTTTATAGATTTTATAAAAATGCCCTTTATTACAATTTTTTTTATTAAAAAAGGGGGGAGGAGAAATTTAACACCTTTTGCAATTAGGAATCACTCCTCCCTCCCCCTTACACTTTCTATTTGCTATTTAATGTTTATTATTTTAATTGAAAAAATCCAACTGTCCGAGAATCGATCCTGCGTCTCCGAGGTTTGTAGTTGGCCGTCTTGTCCACTCAGCTACTCCAGTAGTTATAATAATTGACTTATCAAAGCATATTTCAATTCCGCTTCAGTTTAAGCCTATTTTTCTTTAAAGGCCCTAGATAGGCAACTAGATAAACAGCCTTTAAAGGATACCTGTTTAGGGCCAAGAATAAACCTTTTTAGTTAAATCTTTCGAAATATAACTTTAAAGGTTACGTACTGATATTTTGATAAATTACCTTTAAAGGGAACAGTTTTTGAGCCTTTAAATATTTTTGATGGACAAATCTTTAAAGGCTCAATTACATGTAATCTATAAAGGCCATATAAAGGTAAATTAAAGGGAGCCTTTAAAGACTCAAGTAAAGCCAATCTATAAAGGTCATATACAGGTTTACTAAAAATCGGATCTTAAAGGCTGAAGTAAATACAACCTATAAAGGCCTTGTAGAGGTATATAAATGGCAGCCTTTAAAGGCTTAAGTAAGGCCAATCTATAAAGGCTATATATAAAGGCATATTTAATATCAGCCTTTAAAGGCTGAATTAAATGCAGCCTATAAAGGCCTTGTAAAGGCATATAAAGGGCAGCCTTTAAAGGCTTAAGTGAGGCCAATCTATAAAGGTCATATACAGGTTTATTAAAAATTAGCCTTTAAAGCTGAAATAAATACAACCTATAAAGACCTTGTAAAGGTGTATAAAGGGTAGCCTTTGAAGGCTTAAGTAAGGCCAATCTATAAAGGCTATATAAAGGCATATTAAATATCAGCCTTTAAAGGTAAAACTTGTATGGGCCTTTAAAAAACCTGAAAATGCAACCTTAAATTCGATTTTCCATTAAAGGGCCTTCAAACATTCAAGGTACGCCTTTAAACATTTCTAGTCGTGTGATTTTTTAATAAATTAATAGATTATTAAATAGATATGGAAATATATAATTATTATTAAATATAATAGATATGGATTAATAGATATGGAAATGTTGAAGAAAAACGACCAAAATGTATCTAAGATACTAGAACTGTTTTGTCGATAAACATATAATAGGACGTCCTTTATGGAATAACTCTACAGCGGATTTAATGGCAGACCTGAGTCCTGCACTTATACAAAATGGGAAACTCGAAGCTCTTAATAAACAAATCATTGAAATTAAAAAGAAAATTAATCTTTCTGGTGAGTAACCATAAGTAATCCTGTAATTAGAAAAAATAATCAAATAAAAAAAGTCTTCTTTAAAGTCTACCATTGACTCTATAGAGTCAATGGTAACTTTTAAATTTTGCAAATTTCATGATAATCCTCCAACCCCTTAAATACAACACGATTTTTCTTCATTAAAAAGTTAATTTGTGCGAAAAATTGTCTTATTTGAGTTGACAAACCAGTCATTCATATTTTAGAGGGTCAAAGAAAAGCAAATTTCGAAGAATGTGACGTTAAAAAGAGAGAAAACGCTGAACGACTCTCTCGACTGAAGAAGGAAGTCAAGGAACTACGAATGGAATTCGCAAGGGCTAAGAATGTACTTAATTGACGTTCAGACGTATAAGCATTCGTTTGAAACACGCGGAGAACGTAGGCACCACGAGTCGTTCGTTTTTGATATCGCTAATAAACGATCACAATAATGCCATTTGTTTTCTATAAGAGTATCGCTTTGAAAAATCAATATACAACGTTTATTTTAGAGCGATGAATCCGCGGACCATGCTGTGCAATTGAGTCGACGATTCTCTGCTAATATCAAAAAAGGAAATCTCGTGGAAACAATTCAAAATGTTGATGAGGAAATCGTACGATATCGCAAGGAGATAGATTTAACGAAATATCGATTAGAAAAGGTACGTACATTTTTTTACATTTTTTAATGTTTTTTTTTTTTTTTTTGCAAATTATGTATAAAAAGTTTAATTTTTGCAGAAAAGAAACAAACTTGAAGTTTTACTGCAACAATATGAAGAGTTAATGAGTGGAGATGTACGAAAAGTAATGAAAAAAAGAGCAGAAGTACCTTTGAAAAAAGTAATTATTCATATTTTTGTGGTTACGATTTGTTTTCTGGTGTACTTTACGGTAAAATTTTTTTAGCAAATTATAAAATTAGAAAATCAGCTATTGCGAGTGAATGTGATGCAAATGGAAGCAGACATTGTTCGTAAGAAGTATAAAAATGTGAAATGGAGTCTCAAGAAGGACGCAGAATTGTATGGATCTTGGTTGCGAAAACTGGAAGATGAGATCAAAGAACAGTACAATGAAATTAAACGTTTGAAGGTATATTTTTCATTTTCGCTAGGACAACGAAATTTGTGAAATAATAAAACTTTCATATTAAAAATGTGAATTCTATTTTTTTTTTTTTTTTTTTTTTTTACTTTGCATTTGATATTTTTTCCAGAAAATCAAAGAAGAAGCTGCTGCTTTAAGAAACGCGACAAAAGAAGAACTTGTAAAACAAGAAGCAGAATCAATAATAGTTCGAGAACAACAAGAAAACTTAATTCAGGATTATAGGTATAATTATCAACATTAATCTTGCAAATATAAAAACTTTTTTAATTAAAAACTATTTTAAAAAATGATTCGTAATAAATAAAATAAAAATTGTTGTTTAAATATGATTCAGGAAACAAGTAGAAGAACGTAAAATAGAAGTTGAAAGTTTAGAAAGAATGCCACCTCCAATAAATCGTCATCTCATTAAATATGAAAATGACGAAGATGAAGACAATGATGCGAAAAATATACCGGAAAATCGTGTGTCTGAGTTGGAAGAGATTTTTAACCAATTGCGTAATGCGACTGGAGTCACGAAAACGGAAAATGTGCTTCAGCGTTTTCTAAATCAACGCGCTACGAAAGAACGTTTAACTCAGATGCAAGAAACTGCCGAAAAGGAGAAAATGATTCTGGAAAAGAAAAGGCAACAGTTGACTGCTGAAATAGAAATGCGCAAATTTTCGGAAAGTAAAGATGCTGATCAGTGAGTACAAAATTGAATGTTATTATTTTTAAAATGAAAAATGAAATTTTCTTAATTTACTTTTTTTATCTGTCCAAAATTTTAGAAATGCTGAAAAATTGGAAAAATTGAATTCTCAAATAAGCGAACAACTGCAACGCAAAGAAAAAGCGATACAGAAAAAGCAGAAAATTGAAAATCTATTGACTGAAATTAAACAATGTTTATCTAATCTTTGTAGTAAATGTAAGGTAAATATATGAATGAAATTTATTATATATTTGAATTAAATTTAAAATTGAATGTATAACGAATCAAATTATTTCCAAATAATAAAATGTATTACAGGAAATGAATGACACTGAAATATTCGACAGTTATGTCAATCTGGATGATCCTGAACAATTACTATTAGTACTTTGCAATGGGATGAAACAATTTCTGAAGAATTATCAGAATTTAGAAAACGCGATAGATATGACAAATGATGTTATATCTAAGAAAGTAAGACAATCTATTCCCTATTCGTTATTAAAGTTGAAAATTAACTCATTTCTAATATTTTGAACTATAATTAAATATAAAAGTAAGAAATAACGAATGATAATTAAAAATAATTATAAATAACGAATTGCAATCATAATAAAAATAATTTAATTTTGTAGTTGGAAGTTGTTTCCATGAAGACTGCGTCAACTGATGAAACAGTGGCGCAACAAGATGACAGATCTTTGTTTCCGATGTTTTCTCTCATTACCACTCCGGTAGGCCAACAACAGCCGTCCGAAGATGAAGAAGAAATACCATCGCGAAATACTTTGAAACGACAAGCGCAGTTGTTAGTTGACACGAAAAGTCGTCGCAAAATGTTTAACATAAAAAGATAACTCTACTCTGAAATGTTACAACATAATTTCGAAAATCACTTAATGAGACTTCTTATACTAAGCTTTAATAAAAACATTTAATAAACAATTTCTTACTGAAAATCTTGTACATTTTTATTATTTATTTATAAACTGAAAAATAAATAATTGTTTTTACTATCCATTTGGCTAAGTGTAAGCCAAGGAAAGCAAATTTGAAATTCTTCATTTGAAATATAAATATTATTTTGTCTTGAAATAATAACTTAACTGAATGAAGCAATTATAAAAGTGTAAATTAGCCAAGTAGATTGACATTAGAGCCTCGCAGTGACATGACAATATGTTAAACTAGATCTTTATTATTGCGGTTACAATTACTTTGTGACAAATGCCTATGAAACTTGAACTTGTGAATATGAAAATTGTGGTTGAAAGCGCGGTACGCACACACAAGCGTTGAGCCGTATGTCTCTCGCGAATGACCTAAATTGTTGAGCGCATGTCTCAAAGCCATGGCCGAAGAGACGCAGTCGCTTTATTTTCGACAGACAAAATCGTGACTCCCTTGGCTATAAACGCCATGAATGGAAGCTCGTGTGTTGTTATCATGAAAAGTGACAGTGAGACTTTGGGGATGAGAATGTCAACATCAACTGTCAAGTAGAAAGTATCGTCTTACAAAATCGATACTGTTCGCGTACATATCCTCGTTTCGACAGACTCAAATGTCTTAAGCAAATGTTTGTTGTTGTTTTTAATCATCGTAAAAAAGGCACCCTTTTTAAAATACAATTCTGAAAGAAAGTTAAAAATGGAAGAAGCAAAATTAGTTTTGTTCAAAATGTGTAAATGAATCCAAAGTGAAATCTGTGATATTTTTTTGTTAATTGAGTGTTAAGTTTAACGTTTATTTTTTTTTTATTTTTTGTTCTTTTTTTTGAGGAGAAGAGAAGAAATGTTGAGATGACCTGGGGATGCATTTTGAGTAGTGCAATTTATTGAAAGGCAAACGACAGTATTAATTTTGTCGGCCATTGTAAGTTACGGTACTGACCGTGGACAAGTCACGTCTAAAGCGGCTTCCTTAAGAAAAAGCACACTCGGATAATTATTTATAGTCATACGACAAAACAAAGATTTACTATTTGAATTTAGCGCCTTACTGACAGAACGAACCTCGTCGCTCAACCATTCATGAGCTGCTGTCCATTAATGTAAGATTTTCTTACCATACTTTAATTTTGTTTTTGTTAATAAATTATGCATTTTTTGAATTATAATTAATTAGTATTGAAGATTTGAAACATTATGTAGAATAATATTTCTAACAGAACAACTATCTAAATTTACGTTGATTTTGCATTAATTTCTTACTTAAACCTAGTTTCAACTTTATTTCAACGTTTCAACATTAATGTAGCTATTCGTATACCCATAGAATTTTATTTATTCTTATGTCTGAAATTGTAACTCTGGTTAATTTTAGATTTTTACAAATTTCTTTCACTACGAAAAAAAAAAGGTTTTCTATGCAAAATTTATAAATTTTACACATTTTAATTAATTAATATTATTTCTTTTTTATTTTTATTAAAATTATATTTGGAAATAAATGAAAGATGTAAAATTAAAATTGCATTATTGTTTTAAATAAAAAACATATCGCAAAATTTGCCCTAATTGTGAAAATCAATAGAGTCTAAAAATACCATAAGAAGCCCTATTCTCTATTCTTTCTTCCAAGTTTCTACATTAATTACGATCGAACTTATCAGCAAAAGCGTTCTCTTTACAAATTCAATACATCAAATGTCTTAATTTTATACAAAAAACTCTTCTCATTAAAATATTCATTTTCATATAAATTCCTTTACTATTATAATACAGACATTTTCTCTGATAAAACACAAATTTACATATAAAAATTGCATGTTACGTGTTGGATTAAACTTTATCGACTCCTGCATATCTGCATATCCTGCAAGCTGAGGAGTAAGCGGGTCACCGATACCAGGCGTCGTGAAGTATTAAATTCACCGTATGCATATAGATCGATGATATTTTTGTCAAATAATCATTTGCAATTCTTAATGCAACGTGACAAAAAAGGGACAGAAATGTTATTTTTCTTATCAATTTCAAAGACAAAAAAAAGCTGGCAAAAATCAAACTTGTTAGACTCATTAACAAGGACTTAGTCGACGACAATAATAAAGTTAACAAAGTTTTTTGGTTACAATTATTGCGCCAAGAATTGATTACAATAATTTTTTTTAAACATCGATGAATGATTTATAACAAATGCAACACGCACAACAAATCGAAGCCTGAATCGAATAAAAGAACCACTAATAAGGAATGACAACCATTCCATCTGTTCAATATCAAGCTCGCGTCTGAATTTATTATTAATAAAGTCACGAAGTAATTGAGTTTGTATCGAAACAATGATGTCAAAAGTCATCACATATGATGTACGCATTATAAAGATCCCATTATCATTCACAATTATACAGTTATTTACGATTTAACAAATATTTATACCATTTACGGAATACATTATGTCGGCATTTGAAGCATTTTTCTTTTCTATTTTGTTGTTATTCACGTTCGAGATTAATTTCATACAAGATTTGCATACTTGAAATAACTTAAAAGCATTGCGATGAATTGCTTTTTGTCATCGACGATGAAATATGATAAACAAGTGAGAAGATAATGATGACTTGAAAAGTTATAACATCTTCCAGGAATATTGACAATGTATATATATATATATATATCATAGTGCGAAGCAAGGACTAACTCTTTGGACAAGCGTCAGTGCGATGAACTGTTGTTTAGAATAGTATTGCTCCATCCACCTCCCGCCCGCACATCAAAACTGTAACTTTCTCTGTCTTGCTTTTCTTCTTTTATTGTTGCCTCCTGCTCGCTTATCTTGCCTCGCGATTATTTGCATCCTTCTCTGTCTCATCCCTTCTCCACAACATTCTCCTTCAGGGACGAAACGCTACTGCACTGGACCCCCGGAGAAATGCAACGCTTTTTGCAACCAATTCACTTTTTGCTTCGACCCAATGCAACTTCATCTTCAATCGGCTTTTTGTGCAAAATTAATTGATGAAATCCAATCAGAAGTTTATAACAGAAGATCAAGTAACTCTTTTGCAGTTTTGGGTTTTGGAAATCAGTTTTTGGCAAATCATTTTAAGTTTTTAGATTAGTTTTAGATTATATTTCCATGCAAGATATAAACTAATAAAGTTGAAAAAGAAAAATGATCTTCAACTCTGTTGTATTTTCGAAATTTAAAGATATAAGAAAAGTGAATTAACTTGATTTTATGGAGACACGAAAAAGTGCATAAAATTGCAATTTCATGATCCTCCAAAGAACAAAAAAATGAACTCAAAATTCGTCGAAATGAAAGAAGTGAAAGATGTTGGATGGGAAAAAGTAGCGAGTGCCTTGAAAATGTGCGCTCCTGAGGTTGCTTTCTTGCTCTCTCGTTCTCGCGGTCGTTCCATCCTCGTCGCTCAAAATAGTTAGCAACCGTGAGAGGAAAAACGTGCGCAGCTGTGAAACGTGAGCGGTGAGCGACGCTTCGTCGTCGTGGATAGTCGTGGAATTCGGAACGTGTCGAAGCGTTGCTCTTTTTTTTTTTTTTTTTTTATTTTTATCTTTTTTTTCTTTTCTTTTCCTTCTCGCGTGATCCGGATACGAAAATGTGTCGTCCGGTCCAATGGAGCGACCTTTTGACCTTGAACCCCGCGACCTGAGATGATCCACGAGGCCGTGGAAGCGCGGCAAATTTGAAAGCGTCGCAAAAGTCAACGATGATTGGATTCTCCTGGAGGTTTTGCTGAGTTTGGATTTTGACGAATCCACCGCCACCGCCACACGAATGCAACAAAGCTTGCGCTTGTCGCTGGGGACAGGAGCGCGCATTGCGGGGGTCTCTCGCACATGTCTTTGTGTTTACGACGCGCACTCGTATGCATGCGCCGACCGAATGTCACTCTCGGACGACGACTGTACCGAAACACGCTTTACTTTAGCATCCGCTTTTTCCATCCTCAAAATTGTCGCTAAGTTACACTAGCGCAGGCAAAATGGAAGCCCTTAGACTCGCGATACAGTAAGTCAAATTTTTTTTTAAAGGGCCCTTTTTTTGGGTCTGTGGTGAAACGTACAAAGGAACCTGTGTCAGAGATGTCGGACGTTTTTGTGCAATTATTACGGCATTGATTGTTGTGTTTGTTGCTTTAATGAGATGAAAATGATTTTTATTTTTGGATAGACAAAAAATTAAGTGGTCCTTTGAAGTGGATATGGTCTTTTGTACATGAAGAGGAAATATTGAAGTCATTTATTCAATGACGGAAATTTGATATGCAAATTTAGTGAAAATTATGGTAATTTGTCGATGATAAGAAAAGAGAATTAATTTCACTGCGAAAAACAGTAGTTCATATCTAGTTTTATGTTTTTTCAAGTAAAATTGTTCTGTTTTAAAAAATTAAGTGGTACTGTTATTTATAGTAAATATTCATATCACATTTCTCGCAGTCCATCAATTAAATTGCAAAAGTAAAAGGCACCTTAAATAATGGCACTTCGTAATCGTAAACATTATCGAAGCAATACACAATATCGAACAAATTGTTCAACATTCTGACACTCAAACTAAAGTTGCGGACAAATTAGTTGAATGAATTTAAAAAAGAAAAAGACGTTTTTTTTTATTTTTGTTCATGAAAAAAAAAAGTTTCAACGACTAACTAATTTGCTTGACTAAAAAGTTGAGTAATTTGTTCGTAAATTATTTAACAGTGCAGTTAACTTTTCAGAGTCCTTATAAATTTGGATCGCAACTTTTTTCTGCGTGCAGGTAATTACGGAATTGAATGTTATAAACCAATACGAAAAAATAGACATTTAATCGCGCACGAGAATAGAGGAAAGTTAATTCTTTCAATTACACAAACTTTAATCAAGAATTAATTGTCAAATTGAATGTTCCATCGAGAAAACCGGAAATTCAGAACAAATTGTATACACTCTGAAAAATGTTTCGTTGATTTAACAGACTGTTTCGTTCGTTTCTACAAATCTTAATTATTCCAAGTCTTTTTTTTTCAATTTCAAGCTAATTTTTCGTCATTTTCACTCGCAATTTTTGCAATTATGTTATTAACGAATAAGAAAAAATGGAGAAAAGAACAACACAAGTGACGAAGCTCTTATTTAAGATAACAAGTATATACACGAGAAAAACGTATGCAAATACATATTTTCTCACATACTTGCATAACATATATATTGGATAATCAGTGTTTACATAAATTGAATTCAATTTGCATGTATCATTAGGTGCTACAATTTATGGTTATAGTTAGTTAACTAATCTTAATATCGTCAATTAATTTTGTTCTTTTGTAGTTAAATAACCTGAAAAGAAAAAAGAAGTGAAAAGAGTTAAACTGAAATACAAGCAGAGCAAACAAATTGCTAATTTTATTAAGAAATTACTGTTTTATAAATAATGAAATCAGTTTTTTGTTTAATTAAAAATTGCATTATTTTATTAAACTGTAATAATTTGCAAAATCATTTTAAAAAAATGACATTTTTTTTTTGCAAATCAAATGCAATTCAGTTGTATTTCAAAGATTACATTTTTCTTGTTCTATTCTTTTTACATACTAGAAAACGTATTAAATTACAGCGATCGGTGACAAGTTGAAACTCGTTTTTTGGTAGCCGCGTAGAGCATTATTCATTCCCATTCAAATGAAAATAAATTCTTTGACATAATTCGCTGTAATAACTCTACACCACAATATCTTCATGAGAAAAAGACAAGTTTTAATGTCTTTTTAAACTTGCATTTATCGTACAGTCGATTAGAAATTATACTGAAAAACAACTCTTTTGCATTCCATGTTTTTCAATTGAAGTACATAAAAATTACATCATAAAATCTTTTTTTTTTTTTTTTCAACAAATAGAATCCACTTCTGTGGAGCGGATTTAAATTTTCGTATTTTTTAAAATTAAAATTAAAATTTTTTTAATTTTTAATTTTATTTCAGAAATAATGTTGCCGTTAGAAAATATATTTTTTTGAATTTAATGTTAATAGGTGGAAAGTGAATATAAAAGACCGACATAATTATGTTCTTTAAACACATACACGATAAATAAAGATACACATAATTATTTGCAGGACTCGTTTGGGGGAGAGGATGGTCAGTATGAGTTCCATGCTTGTGGAAACAGTCAGCATAAATTATGAAGACTTCAACGAGAGTTTCCTCACTTGCGGCACCTGCCTTTGTGGTTACGATGGTGGCGAACATACTCCAAAGTTGTTGCCATGCTCCCACACGGTAAAGATATTCAAAACCCATTCTCATCAAACTTTAAAATTAACTCTTTTACATTCCAAAACTTCCCTTTACCTTTTACATTAAACAAACAACAACTTAAATTTTGCTTATTTTATTTGAATACTCCTGTAAAATACTTATATAAAATTACACGTTTTTATCAAGGTATGATAAATTATAGTAATTATTGGTCAAGGTCAAATTGTTTGTAATAATAATGATGATTAAGTTGTATTATTCTGATAAAATGGCTTTAAAAAAACAAGCTAAAACAACGCATATTTGTTTCGAGAGACTTTGCATGCACGATTTTGCTTGAAAACGTAGAGTTATAATTTGGCGTTATATGATTTGCAGGTATGTCTTCATTGTTTAACGAGAATTGCGGCCTCGCAAACCCGAGAGGCCGGGGCATTTCGATGTCCCATATGCCGGGAACTTATAACTATACCTCGTGGCGGGGTCGCCGCCTTACCCCCCAGTTTCCTCGTCAACCAACTTTTAGATCTTATGTCTAGACAACGAAGAGAGGTAATTTTTATTTTTCATATCATCATATTTGAGATCATTTTAAAAAATACATTTCAATGGAATTTTTATTTAAATTTTATATTCAACATTTATCCTTTTTAAATATATAAAATAAAACTGCTTTTATATTAAACTTGTGTAATGAATGTATTTAATTAATTGTTGTATATTAATATTGGATTGTTTGATATAAAATATTTTAAGTACTCAATTAAAAAAGATTAAATGCATTTAGAAACAATAAAGTACATCTAATAAAAAGAAATGTACTTTTTCATACACCGAACACGCTTCAATTATGAGTTCAACGAAACTTTCCCCTCTTTTCAAGAGGATATGACAAATCTTAGCGAAGGAATTCTAGCGCTAAATTAAATCTATGAGAAATCTCTTTGTTAAGTTGTACATAAACACGATAAACTCACTTAAACGCGTTATATTCATTTAGCCAACTTTATAACTATTATTTTCTGCACTGATGCTCTCTATTTATCATAACAACAATCTAATATTAATTATTAATATACAGATAAATATAATGATTACAATTGTAATTATATTTTATACAAAAATCAAAAGCATTATTGATTTTAAAGTGAATCAATTAATGATAACAAATCGTAATAAAATGCAAATGTTTTCTCATTATGCACTTAATGCATCAGTCGTTGTTTTACATCATTAAGCAAAATTAATTAACAAAATTATAACGGTTTATGACTGAATTGTGCAAATCAATTATCTTATCACAAAATTACGACTATTGTTAGATAACGAGTGCAATTATTGAATAGCTATAATTCATAGTTAACCAACTAAGTACCCAAAGTTGTTACTTTATCTTCACCTAAATTATCTATTTAATTTCATCGTGACATAATATCCAGAGATATTAAATTTAAATGTATGGAATTTCCGATTCCTTTATATGATTTTTTAATAAAAATAAATTTTATGTATCCATTTTTTGTTTGATATATTGTATGGTAAAATTATGCTTTCAGGTGATTCCTAAGTGTTCAGTACATATTAATCAAGAATTACTATTTTGTGAAACATGCGACACAGTATTTTGTTCAGTCTGCACCGGTGGAAATCATGCAGGAACATCGCCTGGATGTACAGAGCATACAATAATTCCTTTTAGTATTGCCATCAAACGGATGTCTGAAATATTACTTTACAAGGCTAACGAGTGTATATCCAAGGTAAAATAATATTTATATAATTTAATATACTTTTAATAAAATAAGACCTTAAACAATTCATACAAATTATACAATGAGATAATTAATTCTATAATATCAAAAGTTACATTAAAATTACTTTTACGAGCTTTTCAATGAAAAAAAAAAATGCAAAAATGTACGAAAATATAAAGCATTAGAAAAGTAAAATTAAACCCGCTAGTCTGGTTTGAGTTTACCTTCTTTGAAATAATTTGTCTGCGAAAGTTAAAGTTTTTTCGATGATAATTTAATTAGAATAAGCAAAGAAATCAATACTATCATGCTTTTCTGGTTATAACAATCAAGAATGTCTAGTTCGAGCTAGATTAAACCACGCAACAGGCGAATTACATCAGATATTTCTCTTACTGTAACGAGTCAATGCAAATTGAAATTAATATAAAAATAGCTGTCATAACATTATCTCAAATTATATTATTTTTACATTCGTTCATACTTTTTTTATTTTTAATTAAAAATAATATATTTTCCATTTCATTTTCTCAACTGCGTTTACTTAAAATTACTTTAAAAAAAAAGTTTCTTTGTAAAAAGCATAATAAAGTCTCACAATTACCGTGATATCTGTTTAATTCTTACTCAGCGTCTATCATCGAAAAACAAAAAGCAGACGAAAACAAAAAGAGAATGCACATATATCTTAATATATCTTAATGTCGATAAGATAAGTCGATTTTATTAGTGAGAAGATTGTACAAAAATTGTATATCAGCATTATAATAAGTCGCGATAACTTGAACAACTTTAGTTAATTTTTTTTCTCTAAGCAAAACTGCAGACTTAATCGTAAAAATATAATAAAAAATTTTGTTTTTTGTTCCGTTTTAGTTAACACTGGCACAAGATTCAGTAAGTACGGAATTGCAGCGACTAGAAACCGCAATGGAAAAATGTTTAAACGCCGTTGATGTGCAGTTCGCCGAAATGATAGCCAAAGTAGAGAAACGTCGATCGGATTTACAAGCTGCCATTGCGGCTGCAGCTTTGGACAAAAAACGTGTTCTGGAAGAACAGCACACGCTCATTCAAGCTGAAAAAAATAAAGTCGAACAAGAGTGTGAAGGCTTGCAATATCAAGTTAGTACTTTTTGTTCTTCTTCTTTTAATTTTACCACAATTTTATTTTATATTTATAATTTGTTAAATTATCTATATTAAAGTATATATATAAATAGCAGTTTTAATGAATAAAAACATTTTGACATATTTATTATAATTCCAAGATAAAGGTGCAGTAAATTAATTACATATACTGATAGTATGAATGATACTTTCCCAGGTGGAAGTAAGAAATATTACGCAACGAATTGGAAGTTTATCAGATCAGTTAGACGCAGCTGTAGCCCTCAGTGAACCCAGAGAAAATGCCTTTATCACAGCTGAATTCAATTACAATAATGCTCTTGCAGAAATAGAACGCATTCTTAGTACCTTCGGTCGTGTTCGTTCAAGCACCACTCTACCAGGTATTACGAACATCAAATAATTTACACGAAACTAACCACTTGATGGTACAATTCAAATCATTTATTTTACATTATTATTTATAGCCAATTTGTTTGTTATACATTATTTTATTTTATATAAAGCAAGTTAATCGCTGTTTTCTCGCCTTATTTAGAAGAGAAAGTTGTAACTTGTTATATATTGAACATTTTTCTTCATTAGAAGGAAAATTCGTTTCTTCTCTAAGTCAAAAAACTGCTTCTGTTCTCAAGACTGCACTGAGCCAAAAATTTGGTACTACTAACTATATCGAATAGTGATTTTTGTCTCTTACTATTTTTAAATTTATATTACAACTTATGAAATATAATTACTGTAACCAAATAATATAGTCTTTTTAACTATAATATTTTATTAATTAGTAAACGATTGACTTTTGTTCTTGACGAAAAACAAAACATAACTAATCCTCACACCATCTCGAAACTAATTTCAAGCATTTAAGCGCTCTGTTTCGTTTTTTATTAGTGTTGCAATTAAAGATAAATTGTGGATGTGACAATTATTTATTTATGGTTTAATCTTTAAAGTATATTTTATACAGTTATATTTATAATCTTATAAATGTCATTTTGTATATTTGAAATGATAATATTTTATAGTAAACATAATCTAAAAAATATGGTTGTAACAATCATTTTTTTATAGTAAAATTAATAAAATAATTTAGCTAATTCCAAATCTCACTATATTTTATAGTTGTAATATTTTTTTTCATTTAAAGTATTTCCAATTATAATTTTGATTATTTCAACCATAAATATTATTAAACTAACTATAAATATAGTTCTTGTAACAATTTTTGTTTAACTATATGTTATGGTAATAACAAACATGAAAATTTGCCTCAGTGTGAAAGAAGTTATTTTTCTCTCTGAATAATAAATGTTAAAAGTTGTTAACTTCTATTGTAGGTTTATGTCGAGCTCGATTAAAAGATCCAGCAATAGTGAGATTACAAGCTACTGTGATAGTCGAAACAGTGGACTATCATGGACATCCACGAAACGCCGGTGGCGATCCGATTAGTGCAGAATTATCACTGACTAATGAAGTGAATAGTTTAGAAAGTCAATCTAGCTTAATTGAATGTGAAATTACGGATTTGGAAAATGGAACGTATCATGTCCTTTTTCGGCCACCGCAAGCAAATCGCTATGTACTCAAGATATCGGTCTTCGAACGACCCATTAAGGATTATCCTTTATTTTTCGACGTTACGGAACACAACGATCCGATTATCGTTTATGGAACACGTGGTCATGGAAAGGACGAGTTTCATCAGCCAGTGGCTATTGCCATTGATGATAACAATACTGTATATATCGTTGATACAGGCAATTCAAGAGTCAAGGTTCTTATTTTGTACAAATTTCGCATTAATTGTTAATGTTTGTTAGTTGAAATAATGAGTTTGTTTAATTGACGTATGTGTTTAATTTGAAGGTTTTAAATGAGAACTTGGAGTTTCAAAGACATATAACCAACGAGGGCTTGGAAGGTCGAAGTTGTACAGGAATTGCGATCTCAGAACAAGGCCTAGTTGTTGTCAATTGGCGAACTCGAACGATCACGGAAATGAGCACAGTTGGAGATACGATACGTTCTTTTTCGCATAATGCCTTTCAGGTATGACTTTCTTTTCAACTGACTTACCGGTTAATACCTGATCAAAACAACAAAGTCTATTTCAAGAATCTTACATAAGCCTTGGAATTAAGTTACACGTTTTTTGTTCTTTCTTCATTGTAACTTGAAATAATGTTTTTAACTTGTCTTGGATTTATTAGGAACCGATAGATGTTGCAGTAGATCGTGGCTATGGACATGTGTTGGTCGCTGACAATGGTCAAAGCTGCGTTTTTATTTTTGACTCTGACGGAAAATTGCTATTTCAGGTCAGCTAAGTTTACATAAATAATAAATTAAGGTTTGAACAATGCAAATAATAAAAAGAAGTTTTCTTACAGATTGGCAAGAAGAATACATTTAAATTGATTAGTGCTGTGACTGTTGGTTTGTCTGGTGAAATTATAGTCGCAGATTCGAGAATTCAAGTTTTCTCAGCGAAAGGAGATTTTTCAGAGGAAATTTATGCTGAAGGCAAAGGTACTTTTTAAGAGGAATGTTATTTTTAAGAATGTTTCATTTCTGAAGATTAATTTAAATGATGAATGTTATTTATTTATTATTCAACTGATCTTAAAATATACCTATGATGTAACAGGAAAAGGCCGCTATGGAGGAATAACAGTCGATAGTGAAGGAAGAATACTAGCAACACGTCGAGATAAAGGTCGTAGTATAATTCAGGCGCTCAAACTTGGCGGTGGCTTAGTTCTCACTGAAGTTGATTCGTACAATTCCAAATTACGAAAACCATCTGGTATCGCAGTTTTGCCAGATAATCACGTGATTGTTGTAGACTTGGGCAATGATTGTGTTAAAAAATACAGATATTGGTAAATTATCGTGTTTAAATATATATTGAATGCAAATTTTGGCTTCATCTTTATAGAGATTGCGATTCCAATATGATTATTGATTCTGTATTTTTTCAACTATAATCGTTGAAATGTTCCACAAGACAATTATATTAGCGTGTAAATACTCAATTAAGAAATCAATTTTTGCGACAAACAAAAAATTAAAATAACTTTTTTAAACAAAGCCTTATTTTCGAGTTTTGTGTAGTCAAATTTATATATAAACGCTTCTTAAACTCGAAAACGAGGTATTTCAAATCAACTGCGATTTATCTAACAAGTTGACACGTTACAAAAAATTTGTCCCACAGATAGGCTGTGAATGTTAATATGAATACGAGGGTCGAAATTTTTTCGTACTTCACTATAAATTGCTACTTACGGTTAATTTAATCAATTAAAATGATTATACCGCGATAAATATAAATATATATAAAATGACATATTTTATTTCGTTGTTAAAACAGTTCTTCGAGTTACATTCTAGAAATTATTACATACAACGAAGTGAAACAAGTCATTTGTTTAACAAATATCTTAACAAGATAAAATGAAATTATATTAATTTTTTTAATAATAGATATTATCATTTATAAATGTTTTTGATTTTAAACTCGTTTGTTATAACATATTAATATAAATTAACTTTCAGAAATCGCAAAAGATGCAAATTTTGCACTGAATGTTACCAAAGGAACATTTGTTAATAATGAACAATTGTTTTATTTTTTTTTTTTCTATAAATATTATGTTTTCATATAAAAACAACAAAAATACAATAAACAGTTAAAGGAAGCTGAAAGGATTTCTGTGACATGAAAGCTTTTGTTAAGAATTAATAAAAATTCTTGGCAGAAAAATTAATTAATTAATCTTTCACTTTATCTGTCAAGATTTTTTAGAAATTAAAAAGGGAGAGTGAAACTGCATTTTGAAATATAATTCATTTAAATGTGCATTAAAGTAGGAAATAATTATGATAATAATTTAATTTTACGAGTAATAAATAATTAATTTATCAGTTAGATAATCATCACCATATGCTTTGAATATAATGACAACTTTTACTTAATTGCATATATATATAGGTGAGATTTTATAAAAAATGTCATAAAATTTGAATATTGTGAACTTAAATATTATAAGAAATCAAATTCACACTGCCTTTAGAAATTAGTTAGACCTATTTCAAATTCAATCTTACTGCAAAGTATCTTTTTCGGGCTGAAATATTATATGCAATAGAACTTTTTCTACATATTTTACTTTCTAAACATTTTAATTACACGAATTTTAATCAAAATGATATACAATCTTAATATAATTTATTCCAAATGTATAATTGTATATTAAAAATCGATTCAATTTCATTTAATTTATTAACATTGATAATCAAAACATAGCATTAAATATTGCTTGTACACACAAAATGTAAATAATATATATGATTTCATGAATAAATTGAAATTAATTTAGCAAATTAAATGCATACATTTAATCCAGAAATATGTTTAACGATAATGTTAAGATAATTAATTTAAAACTTAAAATGATCAGCACAGTATATGAATATAAATTGGATAACGTTTTTTAGAATTATTTGTTTTATCAATATTACTTGCAAGAAAAAACACGAAATACTTCAGAAAATGATAATTGGAATAATAAATGCACATATCATACATTATATAATTCTACTTGTTTAGCTGTTGCTATTTCAGTTACTTCAGTTTTTTGTTTTTTTTTTTTTTTTTTTTTTTTTTTTTTTTT
>JABFPJ010002843.1:0-18030 GCA_022817425.1 Gryon sp. ZL-2020
CATAACGATGCCTAGCGTTACACACATTACATTACCTTATCAGAATATCGCATGTGGTCCTGAGCAGGATGCCACTTTTCGAAAAAACATGATACTTGCCTCATGTGGGTCTAATGTGGCCCAGATCCGAAAAACTGAGAACGGGTTTTGTTAAGGCTATCCTTATCATGACCATATGCTAGGTGTGGCATGCCTCATCAAATTTTTACTAGATAGGGTTCTTTGCGATTTTAAATAGTATAAATGTCTAAATTTATTTCCTTCTGCTTAACACATGGCGATAACAACAACAATCTTGTTTGTCAATTTTTTGAAATTATTCAAGTTACAAATTGCACTTGAGTTCCTCTTATTGGTTATTGGAACACCTAATATTGTAACCGATTCAAGATTGCAACGAAATCTGTTCCGATAATGCAACGGATGGAGTGTACAAAATTTTGGCGCGTAATTTAAAATAATAGAATTAAATTTTTTTTCAGATAACAATAATACTTAATTTTTAACTTCCTTAATCCCTTTTAAATAAAATATAAAAACTTATAAATAAAGTAGTTTATTATAAAAACATAAATTCAATTTGAATTTTCTTATGCTGGCATTACTGAAAATGTTTAAATTAAACTGTGGGTTGGTATGGATGTGGCATTTTCTTCCTAGGGAAAGTGCAACTTTTATTTCACTTTTCAAGAAAAAAGAGGCCTACTCAATGCTTTTGTAATAAAAAATATTTGCAAAATATACTAATGTTAACATTTACTGTATTTTCAGGAATGCTTGTGAGAGAGATTATCCAAAATATAAATAAAACTCGAAGCAACCCTACATTACAAAGGCCGAAAATTTATCTTTACAGTGGACATGAGACAAATATAGCAGCTTTACTACAAGCGCTTAACGTCTATAATCCTCATGTACCTGAATTTTCTAGTGCAGTAATTGTTGAGGTTGGCGAATCAAAAAATCAGTATTATGTTCAGGTAATTTTTTTAAATGTAATGTTATATTAAATATTATAGCAAAAATGTATTGTCTCTTATGAAAAGAGGAAAAATTTTACTTCCTGCAACTTATGCATCGACGTAATACAGTCTTAAAAGTTTTCCTCATAGCAAAAGTGATTATAAATAATGAGCGTGACTTCTTATTATCTTTTTAATTGCTGCTATATGATTATTGTTTACTGATAACAAATTAAAAAAAAACTGACGCATTATATTTGTATAGGTGTTATACTATATGGGAATACCGCCGAAATTAATTCCATTACGACTTCCTGGATGTACGCAAATGTGTCCTTTTGAAAGATTTGTAAATATATTATCTAATGTTATTCCATCTAACGAAGAACGGCAATGCGATAAAGTTCATCGGAAGTACAATTTAGATGATACGTATGCAACTTTTGGGAATTATTTGTAAAGCATTTTTTATACAATTGTAAATATGTTAAATATTATATCGAAAATAAAAAACACTTTTTTTTGTATAATATTATATTTCAATAATAATAGCTTGTACATATACTTTTGTAACACAAAACAAAATGAACTCTTTTATACATTATTACAACATTTTAAAATGTTTGTATAAAAATATCTTTAGATTAGCTAAAAAATAAAATTTCAGTATAAGTTGAAATGATATTTTTCTGTTTAATAATAAATATTAAATAAGTATATTAATATTATTTAATGTTAAATAAAATATTAAATAACAAATATTTAAAAACTATACAATATTTTAATATGTTGTTTTGTTTGTATGTATGTAATATTTCAGTATTAAATTGAATCTTAACGTGCATTGGGAAGTTATGTTTTCGTCCTTAATTTAAGTGTCGCAAGTTACATTTTTCGCAACAGTGATGATAAAGTATGAACGGAACGCATTAGATGTCGAGAGCGGTGTTGATGTTGATGACCGTTGGAGTGCTCTTGATGAACTGATTAGTTCATCTTAGATAAGTTCTGCATCTATCGCCGCATTGCGAATGTTGCTATTGGTGCGCTAATAAGACAAGCCGATTTCTTTTATATTTGTTTTATTCGTGATAACAACAGTAACTTCTCAATGCACATGTTATAAAAAATATTGTACGCAACTTGCATGGAATTGACTATTCTATAGACTCGTGCGATTTACAGCACTCGAATTCGTCTCGTACCATAACCCTTGCATTCGTTGGGAATTGTCAACATTAGTTGTGTAATATGCTATTTACAAAGCGAAAAATGACTACTTTAATTTTGTCGTAGAAATAAAACTTTATGATTTATAAATATTGTGTAAATGTATCTTTAAATTTAATTAAAAAATGTTGATATACAGGTGAAATATATATTACATTTTGTTGTATATTATCAAATACATACATAATCTCATACATACATGTACATTAAAAAAATACTTTTTTATGTATGATTTTAAAGGAAAATTGATATTATTAACATATTTTGTGCACATTTAAAATTATTTTTAATCTGAAAACCTTATCTAAATATTCCATGGATGAAGTTACAGTTCTTGTATTGTAAAAGTATGTATTTATAATTTCCACCTTTTTTCATAGTGAATCTTTTTTTTCATTGATATTTTTATTTAAGGTATATAATTAAATTTACTATGATCTATACGCATCTTTGACAGTCTATGATAGGCCAAGAGTAAAGATAAATTAAAAAATGTAACTGTATTATTTTTACTCTAAATAGATGAAAGACAAAATGTTCAATCATGCCAATAAAAAACAAGGCAACTATAACATATTGATAAATATGGATTTGTATATATGTTAGGCACAAAGACCGAAAACGTTCATTAAGCGAAAAAACGACCAGACCTCGTTGTGGCTCATCGAAAAAAGCCACAATGCGTTCTGATATTTTGAAAAAGATGAGATTGACTCCTTTCAAATAAAAATGCTGACAAAATGTTTATCAAAGATAATTTAATTTTTTAAATTATTTTAAAAATTAAATTAATTTAATTCATGCATTTAGTCCATTTATTTTTTTAAGTTGACTTTTGATCGTAAATATACGTTTTTATTAATAATTACCATAATTCCTTTCTTTCTTTTGATGAATCACAATGCGTTCTGGTCGTTTTTTGCACTCATTGAACGTTTTAGGTCTTTGAGCCTAACATATACATTAAAGTGTCTCCGTTACTATAAAGTGATTTTTCAATTTTCATCGGGCCGCTCTAGTGTCTTAATGGAGAAACAATTGCTCTATAATTTTTTGACAATAATGTTTCTTTAATTTAAATATGTGTTTTAAAGTTCTGTAATGTGTTGAAGTGAAAGTAAAAAAATATATACGTCTGAATACATTTGATATATAAAAAAATATACATCAAATCGTCGTATCTAACGAATAAAGTCCTACATCGTTGTAAAACGTCTTATCTTCTATATAAAAAGATAGGACATAGACCTTTTTTCAACGACGCAACGACATAGGACTTTATTCGCTAGATACGTCGAAATGTTTATTACTGCAGATGTTTTTTCAATTTGCCTTATTATTGTTGTTTATATCGTCACATCTAGTGAATAATGTCCTATGTCATTGCGAGGTTGAATAACGTCCTATCTTCTATATAAAAAGATAGAACATAGGCCTTTTTTCAATGGTGCAATGACAGAAGTTTATTCGCTAGATACGTATAGTACGAATTAGTACTAGATACAATAAAAAAAATCATTTACACTTATTTTCAATCAATTTAGAATCCATCTAGAGCGCGGTCGCAATTTCAAAAATGACCTTATTAACGGATTTATGAAATGTTTACACTAAATCAGTGAAATTATATGTACATTATATGATAAATAGTATACATACAAGTATATCATTGTATCGTATTAATTAATTTAAATATAGTAAATATAGTAGTGCTTTTCTTTTCTCTTTTTAAAATTAATACGATTAATCATATTTTAAAACAAATCCTATAATAGTAAGCGTTATTATATACAATGTTGTAGTTAAAATGCACCAAATAACATTTTCAAATATGAATTTAACTTAAAAAACTTACTTTTTGTAACTATTTGCGGAAACAGCTTCTTTCCAGACACAAAACAGTCGCGAAAGTGATCGATTTCCCGACTGGTTTACAGTCTGGAAAGAAGAGTTTTCCTGTCCTCGTTACAAGAGTATATTTCATATCAAGGGAGACAAAAACAGAAATTCGCTTCCTCGTGCGATTACAAACCTCGCCTTCGGCTCGGATTGTAAACTTCGCACGAGGAAGGGATTTCTGTTTGTCTCCCATGGTATGAACTATATTTTTCGTTACGAGGGAAGAAAAAAAAAGCACTTTTCGATTTCCTCTTAGGAGTGAAACGTGCGTTTTTCATGGCTGAGTAACGAAAAAGATATCGTACATTATGAGGCAGGAAAGCAGTCCTTTCTCAGACTCGTAAGTGGCACTCGGTCTCTCCTCGTGCAACAATAGGAAAAGACTGCTTTCCTGCCTTATAATGTAATATACTATTTAACTAATCGTTTTTAATATTCATATTTGAAATCATTAAAGTAATAAATAAATTAAAAAATGATAGTGCTAAAGTCTAAATAACTGCTTTTTTCATTTATCAATATTAACATCAATTTATGTTTTTAAAATAAAAAAAGCATCTAAAAAATACCATTTCAAATAAAGAAAATATAATACAGATTTTATCTATACACTTTTAGCCCATACTGCTAATACAAACGATTCAATTTGACATTCATCACTTCCTCGTAAAATTTTAAACGTTCCATTTTCTCCCCAATTTGGTCCCCATGAATTAGCGGCAATCTAAAAGAAATGGATGAAATTCAGAATTTATTTTAATACTACATATTAAAGTTATATTTTATATTTACCCAATATTTTAGTATTCCTCCATAAGTTCGCTCCTCTCCCCATCCGAGTATTCTAACAGAATGATAACCAGTTCGGTCTCCTTCTGATATTTTTGCGTGTTGATAAACTCCAGATTTATAATGGAAAAAGTCATGATATACCAACATAGTAGCTGAAATGTTTAATTAGAACTTATAATAAATGAAATACTATCTTATAAATATATTTATATGTGTGTAGAATATTCTCTACTTGGTATTTTTTGCTATACAGATTGTAACAAATATTTTTTATGTTAAACCCCGTAATATATTTATTTAACATCCTGTATACCTTGAACAGGGCCGGATGTCATAATTTCTTGCATAATATCCGTTTCACTTCCTAAACGATAAGCGGGGCCAACTTTATAAAGTTCTGTCCTTTGTGGATTAACAGGTTTTCTACATCCGGCATCTATAAGTGTTTTCCTTTTACGAACTTTACATCTGTCATGTTTTCCTATCCAAGGATAACATTCTTCATCTACAACACTAAAATACAGTTCAAAAATCAATATTGATTGTATATTAAATAAATGCATGCATTATATATACACTAAGAAAATAATGTACTTAATTTTTACTTTGTAAACATTATTTCAGAGATATTAACCTCTAACAATAAATAATCCTGGAAAAACAGTAAACGAAAGAGTCTAAACAGTACATTTTATATTTTAAACAGGAAAATTTATTATGTTTTCCAGGATTATTGGTTGTTAGAGGTTAATATCTCTGATATAGTATTTAAACAGTAAAAATTAAGTACATTATTTACTTAATGTACTTTCGAACATTGTAATATTTTGCAAAAAGCATTAATAACATATAAAATAATTATTTCTTTCGTTCATTAATAAAAAAGTATTATATTTGTACCCATGTTTTCTCATGTACAACCACGCTCGATCAAGATAACCACCTCTACATCCTTGCTGCCATCTATTATTACATGAAATCAGATTTTGGGCACTGAATTCTACAGTTTCTTTTCCTTTACTAATGATTGCTAATCTGTCACTAGCTACACCAGCAGTAGAAACGGCCCATGAAGCACCACACCAGCCTTGATCTCTCACTCCAAATATTGCACGCGGCCACCGTTTTCTGGCATCAAACTCGCGTGGTAGAGATGCTGGATCGTGTATCCTTTTTACCGGATGCATTCTGTAAACCTATGTACCAAAATTATTTCTTATATAATTATTAACTCTATAAATTTGAATAAACACATAGCCGTGCTCTTATTCAAATATGTGGATATACACTTAGAATAAGTGAATAATGACTTATGACAAAGTTATAAGTCGTCCTCTGGTTATGCAGTGAATATATACACGTAGAATAAGTGAAATTTCACATATTCAAATTTACAGAGAACATTATTCAAACAGTAAAACAGAGAAACGAAAGTAAAATAATTACCGATCTAGATGGATTCAGGGTACCAAGTTTGAATTGAATTCCTTCTTCTAATGTCCGGCCCCAAAATTCAGAATAATTAGTAGCCCTCCAATTTAAGACTTGATTTTGTAAATTTATTTTCTCCACTAAATCTTGATCTATCAAACAAGTATGTTCTTCGCATAAAACTTCGGCACGATCTCCAAGAGAGGAACACGTGCTGATGAGACAAAAATAAATGAAAAGAAATAAAAAATTTTAACTACAACAAGAAAATCAACTACAAAATTTAACTATAAAAGAATTTGAACATAAAATGTCTATTATTCTGAAAATAACTAACACTTACCAGTTATTGCAATTATTTCTAATTACTTGTCCGTGTTCCATGTATCGTCCTCTCCAGTAACATTCTGTCAAAAATATATTTGAATTAATAAAGAGTAAATACATCTAATAACACTATCCTTTAAACTCTCTTACTCATTGTTTTTATAAGCATTTTTCATCTTTTATTCTAATAACGTTAGAAGGATTGTTTACTTTATTCGTGGTATATATGAATTTATGAAAAATTAGTAATATTATAAGTAAAATTCTCTTTTATTTCTGATTGAAGTGGAATTTACTTAAAATATTGTGTTCATTATAAAATGTACAGAAAGATTGAAAGAAACGTAACGTATTAATATAACACATATGATTAACAACCTGAGGTGCCCTAAGCACAAGTTTTGAGGTCCTTAATTACAAAATAAAGGACCTCAAAACTGGTTATAAAAAATGTAAAATAATCTATTTTTTAATTTCTAATAATATAATAATATACTTATACAATGAAAATTATTGTTAAATTATTCTTATTATTTTATTTAATATACTTTTCTCCGATGTCTTTTTGTATGCACATTATTACAAGGAAATATAATAATCAATCCAGCTGTATATTTGCGCAAGTGACGCTTTAAGTGTTTTAATTGCGAAAATGATCTCTCTGCCGATTAGTTGATAATCATTTTTTTCCATTAGAAAAAAAAAAAAAAAAAAATGCTGTGTCATAGGGCGTTTATAGATGTATCTCGGATGAAACTGAGGATTTAGTCAGGACTCATAGACGGTCATAAGACAGAGATTATATAGGGTTTTGCCCGGGCAAAGCCAGAGATTCAGCTAGTAAATTATAATTTACTATAATAAATTAATATGTTACAATTTATTACTATTTAAAATATAAATTTTGTATAATAAAATGAATATAGCGCTTTTTACTCTTATTAATTTTCTTACGTTTATATGGTTGTGGTCCAACTTCAATTCCTTTACAATGAGATAAGTAATCAGGACAACAATCCCCACGCGTTCTGTTGCAGAAATCATCACAGTAACATAATGTTTGCAGTATAGGTACACTGCATTCATCTTTTCTTCCTAAACAGCAGGAATGCCGAGTATGTTTTAATCCGCAAAATGGTCCTGGTCCTAAATCCGAAAATTCAGAATAACATCCCGCAAGCTGATAAAGTAGAAATAAGGCAGCGATGACACCCATTGGTGATTTGCAGTTGGACAACATTCTGAAAATAAATAAATGTACCAATAAAATAAAATAATTAATAAGTATATATTAAACAATATATCTTTTTTGTTTTCATTTAATATTAACTATTCATGTGAAATCAGATATTATTTGATTTCGTTGTTTTGTAATAGAAGACTTTTAGAGCGCCACCTTACGTCGAACTTAATAGCACAGTTATTAATACGTTCGTCACTTCATTTCTCGCAAGCAAGTTGAATCCAGAAGTATATAAGTTGAATGTAACAATTGCATTAATTTAAAATATTGTGTTTGCCGAAAGGCGCTAAAAATTGCAAATTTTTGAAGTCTTGAAATTTTTATTAATTTATATATTTTTGAGTAGCGTATTTATATTTTAATGTTCCATATTTTTGATAATTTTTCATCAAATGTTTCATATGATATTTTACATAATTTGCTATGCAAAATCAAAACATATTTATTTATCTTGTTTTTCATATAATTTATTATAAAATTTTTCATATAGATTTAATATAATTTTTTATTTTTATTTAACATTTTTTCACAGGATTGATATAAATAGAACTTAAAACGCTATCAATATAACGCAACAAAACCAACGACCCAAGAGAAAATGACTGTCAATCATTACTGTGTCAAAGATTTTCTCAGTGATTTTACATTCCTTCTTTATCACAGTCATAAATCACAGCGTTGCATTTAGTGACTCAGTTAAATTGAGTCATGAAATCATGAATATGATGATACTGTATGAATATCAAATTTTACTCAAAGAAATAATGCGTTAATTGTTATATAATAGTGTAAGAAATTTAGTTTGATTTATAGAAGCCAAATACAGTTTGGCATCCTTATCCGTTTCGAACTCATTTATAAATACAAATCGTTCTGACAACGATTGGCTTGATTCTTATTAATATCTAAGCTTTAGTTATTGAAATATTAATAATATGTATTATATATTATATATAAATTTATATATAATATATCATAATATACTATATATAAATATCTATATTTATATTATAATAATATATATATATAATCCATTGTCCATTGATCCATTGATGATGTGTGATGATTTTGATGTGATGTGATGATAATGAAAAAATTGATGGAAGGCTGAAGTTACCTGAATGACACGATTTGCCAATTTCAGACCTGTCATAGTTTATTCCGGTTCTGTGATTGGTTGAATTTAGGCAGAATTTGAGAATTGAATTTTAGCAGTTTAGACTTTTCAGCAATTTTAAAGCGTCTGATATATATAAATTAACAAAATATATATAATTTTATTTGAATATATGTGAAATATTGAGTTTAAACTGAAAAATTGAGCTTAAAAATATATACATAACCAAAATGTCAATCTCATATTTATGAATTTTCATTGAAATGATATAATAAATTTAAATTTCTAATAGCCTCATATTTAATGTGTGACAAGATTCAGTCGACTATCAGTCAAAAATGTACAAATTGGCAAAGATTAAATTAACTAAAGAAACTTTTTATTACATTTTTGATCTTAAAATTAATTAATACATAAAGTAAAGTTTAAAAAATGAATTTTAAAAGATTTTTAATCTTGACTGAGGTTTAATTTCCTGTCATTTTCGTCTAATAGTTTACGGATTCTTGTAATAGATAATATATATTATTTAAATATATATACAATAATTTTGTTTATTAAAAATAGAAAAATTAGCAAAGCGCGATAGAGAGACAGATATTACAGAAATAGCTAGTAAATATAATTATAAATAATATAATATATATAAATAAATATAAATAAGATAAGTAATTTTACACTGAAAGTATAGACAACTGTACCTAAATGCTTTTTTTATTAATATATTTATACATATTAGGATTTTCATAAAAAACCAATATTTTATTATTTAGACCATACACTTTCCAGTGACATATCGAAGTAATTCTTGCATCATATTTTGACTGTAAATGATAAGAAAGTGTATACACTAGGCTGCGGTGGAAATAAGTCATTTTTTAGGACCACACTGATTTGATTAATTTTCTAGTAACGTTTAAAAATGTCTAAATTTGTAACTTGTACAACAGCAAAAGACCGAGCGCAAAAGGTTCAAATTTGAGCATTTTAATGAAGAATTGAAGGGTTTAAATGGTAACTTTGAGTCTCTTGCGTTCGGTCATTTTTTATTACACGAAATCCGAATTTCGATATTCTTAAATATTACTCAAAACTAAACAAAGTCAATGTGGTCCATAATTTTTGTGGAACAAAAATGTTTTTTCACCGCAGCCTAGTATACACATATATTTTTTTACATTTTAATTAATTGAATAAAAATATATACCAAAACGTAGATTTTAGCAAAGAAGTTGTGTATTACAGATTTTATTAAATTTTATTAAAAAAGGGTAAATTTTTCAAAAAATATTGGAACCCCATATATGATACGCTACTTGACGATAGTCCTACCTTAAATAAAAACTGTTTTTGTTTTAAAATACGCAAGTCATTTGTAAGTCATTTTCAAATTTACTTTGATTTATCTGTTTATGTATGTTTATCAAAAAATTACTGATATAAAAATTTAAATTACATTTCAGAACGAAAAAAGGTCTCCGATATACACTGTTTTAAAATTATTACTCTGTTAATTAATATTTTGATTTAAACTCAAGTTAAATTCAAGTAATCAAACTATACAACAAATGACCTATTAATTTGTGGAATACAGTGATTATTTAAAAATGTCACATTATTATTTTATCAAATATATATATACAAAATTCAATTTAATTATAAAGAAATTAGGATGTATTCTTAATATTCGAAAAATATAAGGACCACTTATGAAAATTGCAATAGGAGCGCCTAGTATATCGGTCTTGACCTATTTGCGTGTATAAAAAGTAAACTGATGAACGGCGTAAGCCTGTTGTTAGATGTTCCTTGCAATTTTCGTTAAATACAACTGGCAGTTATAACAGCGTTTCTTATCAGAATCTTTCTGCAAGTGTTACTTCCGCATATTACTCAAATGCTTTCAACTATAAAACTATTTTCTTCGCAGACGATTACTTTAATTATCAATTAGTTACAGATAACCCAGTTAAACAGTTCAGCATTCAAACTTTTCATATGCTAAAATATGTTTTCCTTTGAACTTTGCTTTTAAAATAAAATATACATTTTTGCATACAAATATTGTTTAATTGCTAAAATTACTAATGATTTCGTATTGAAGCATAAAGTTATTTTGTGTATGACTTTTAACCATTATCTTTAAAAATGCGATGCAATATCTTTCAGATTAAAATCTCGCTGATTATTGAATGCCATTGATTGAACTTTAGGTTCGAAATTGCTTCTTGAATTGTTGCTTAAATAAAGTATAAGCTTTTAAAAGACATTTTTCCGATACTGTTTTGAATCTGGCGCTTTAAACATGTCACGTCAAAAATGTGTTACGTTATAGACCGAATGCATGACACTGTTACTCATAATTGTTAAGATGCCTTAGGCCTAACGTCAACTTCGTGTAAGCTATAAACATTACCATATGCCAGATCATATCGTTATTTTTTTACCAACAATATGTTAAAGAAAAACACAAAACCGATCACACATCTACTTATTCATTTTCAGGTCATTCGGTTATAAATAGATCTAATGTTTAATTTTCTCAATTTATCTCACTAATTGATTTATTTTTTAAATAATCTTTTAACATTTCAAGTCATTTTACAGAAGTACTCTCAAAATTTGAATAAGTGAAAATTTCACTTATTTTTTTACCGACTATTTTTTTTACTTTGCAAATGTCAAAATTATTATTTGTTTAAAGGTTAAAAATAGTTACATCATAGGCAACCTAAGAAGCATCTCATAATCGAATATGTTGTATTCAAAATTTACGAAATCTATTGAATGAAAAAATGTATTTTAATCAAATAAGAAAGAAACAAACATTTAAGAAAGCCAATTATAACTTATAGTTCGCGAAATTCAATTCCATTTAAAATAATTTATATTTCAAGTGATATATTGGCAGAGTGGATAAAACGGCGGGTTAACTTTCTTAAAGACACGGTTTCAAATCTTGGAGAAGTAGGTCTTTTTTAATAATAATAATAATAAAATACAAGAATGTACATCAGTACAGGAATAATCAACAATTCTAGAAAAAATGTTTTTAGAAAAAATATTTAAAAAATTTGTGTGTGTTAATATTCCTTTTTTGAAAAAGTGAATATTAACTTTTTCAAAGAACACGAACTATAACTTTTGAATAAAATGAATTTTCACTTTTTCAAATTTAAAGAGTAAGGCTAGATTTAGAAATATCGAAATATTTTTCGCGTTATAGCAATAATAAAAATGTTTTTTATGCAAAATGTACGTTAAATGTCAAATAGAAAATTTTTATTAAAAGTAATATATGGATAGGCATTTAATGGAATAAAAGTGATATTTAATACCCTTTTATAATGATACGGTGACTCAAAGAATTAATATATTCATATTCATCAATATTATAATTGCATATGTAAGAAAATAGTATGGTATTGAATATGGATTAATATGTTCCGTTCAAGTTTTTTAAGTTGACGGGCTGAGCAATATTGAAAGAATTTCAAGTTTTATATATAATTAGACATACATGTAATTCATTGTAATTATTTGAGAAATTGAAAATAACAGATTGGTTACAATTTTAATTTATTAACTTGTTGACAAATTGAACATTTTGTATTAACTGAATAGATAAAAAAATGGAAAAATGTTTATTTATTATATATAATTAAAAATAATTATTAAATAATAAATTAAAATACACACTATAATAAATTATATCATATTATAAAACTTACTAATACTAATATTATTTCAAGACATTTTAAAATGTTTTTTATTTTTTTATGTTATATTGAAATAAAACATTATTTATTTATATATTTGCAATAGCAAAAAGAACATCACACAAGTAAGCGATGCATAACACAAATAAGTATGCAGTGATTAAGTTTTTTTAGTTTCTTTTTTCATAAAAAATGTATAGCAACTTGTAATTTCAAGAAATAAAAAGATCTGACGTTGAGCATTAATATAGTCTTAATTTCCGATCATGAAGAAGGCATCATATTAGATTCGTTGGTTCGTCATGGTATCAGAGGTGTCTTAACAGGATTGCGATACACAATCGTGTGATACGGGACGCTAATTCGTTGACAGATAGAGATAATTGTAAGATCTCTTTGAATGATAAAGTTTTACTTAATTGACGTTCCAGTACCAGTTCATGCTTGAAGCTTAAAAGCAATACCGTGCTATATGATGGTATTCTATTTTCGCACATACATTAAATGTTCACATGAAAGCTAACATCGTGAATCACATCGATGAATTTGTGCGAATTACTTCAACGAAGTAACATAATAAATTCAATTAAAAAGTCATCATTCAATCTGCAAATTATCCAGAAAAAAAAGTATTTTTACTCTCTAAATTTGAAAAAGTGATAATTCACTTTTTTGGATGTATATTTTTTCAGTTAGTTATAGTTTGTATTTACTGAAAATTAATATTTTATTAATATCATAATTATTAACATTTTTTAGAGTTGTTAATTATTCTTCTGCTGTTGTAATTTGTTGTATTTTTTAATTATATTATTATAATTAAAAAAGACCTACACATAAATTATAATCGACTGTATTAAATGTTTATTTGTTTCTCTTATTAAAAAGTGAGAATTTTTAATTTTTGAAAATTCAAACAATTTGTTTACTTTTTACAAAGTCGATTTTTTCATTTTTAAAAAAGTGACTATTTTTAACTTCTAAAAAAAGTTATATTGACATGTTCAAATTAAAAAAAGTAATCACCAAAAAAATGAATTTTTTTATTATTTAAATTTATATAGTAAATCTTGTAATATAAAGTAATAATTTGTGTAATTTGAATATTTATTAGAAAATGAGACATTGAGTTCAACATTGTTTGAAATACATTTTTTCATTCAATAGAAATCATGAATTTCGGATACAATATAATATATTATTCGATTAGGAGATGCCTCTTAGGTGCCTATAATGTAGTGAAGGCTATGCATCATAAATGAGATCAAAGCTCAATTAAAATAACAATGCGAAATACTAATGCCAACAATTACCGTCACTCATTTCGTAACGACATTGTAATTTTGGTGCACTATTTATATTTGCATACTTGTACTAAAATCTTGCAAAAGACTTCGTAAAAGACTTGCAAAAGTGATTTACTCTTGAAAACGCCCATTTTTTCATTGGAACGCGAGATGCAAAAAGAATTTATGGTCGCACGAGATACTACAAATCTTGGGTAAACTATTTTTGAAATCGTCAAAAGAAAAGTAAAGAATAAGAACGAAAAATTTGGAAAATAGTAGTTTTTTATTTGCCGAAATTATTTTTGGAAAAATAAAAATTCCATTTCATTTTTTTTAATTTCTTCAAAAATTTCAAGGATGTTTTTTTCAAAATATTAAATATAATAAATATTTTAAATAATATTTGAATCACAAAAGGAGAGGTTATGTAGTTGACTACTTTACATTGAAAATCTTTTATGTTAGAAAATATAGATTTTTCCACAAAACGAAATAAAGATACTTGTGGTTTTAGTAAATTTAAGGCTTTTTTAAAAAAATGTTCGATCCTAACAAATAAAAAAGATATTTTAGTTTTAATTTATCACTACAATGAAAACACCGTATGTAAGAGTGAAATGACATGTGTATTACTCAATTAAAAAAATTGCCATTAAAAAGAAATGCTAATATTTTATTCTATTAATAATAACTAAAAGACTAGAATCTGACCCTAAATACGAAAATAATACCTTAATTTAAAATTGAAGCTAATGTAACGTGATTTTAAATTATTTTCATATTTAGTCACTAACTTGATTGCTAAACCATCCTTAATATTTATATTTTTAATGATGTAATAAAAAATATATGAATAAATACATTTCTTACTGAGTATTACATTTTGAATTCATCAGTCAATTTGCTATTTTCATAAGTTTATTTGTCTTTATGATATGTACATTTACTATATGTATATTATATGTTTATTTATCTTACATTATATGTAAACATAAGTATTTCTCTTTATTTATTGCATTGTCTTCGAAGATATGAAAATAGCGTATATATCCAAAACAATAATCATATTCAGAAAAGAGCTAAGTAGTCTACTGACATTATAACATCTTCATGACCATGTTAATTTCATTGGCTAGATCACGATTATCAAATACGCCATATTAACCCAAATGTGTGTATTTGAGAGACAAAAAATGGAATCACGATTTCCGTTGCTTTATGTTTGACTTTCGAATACGACTGTAATATGGCTCCACAGTGCAGCGTTCAATTGCACATTGAACGCTGACTGTCGGGCATAACGGTAGCCCATACATTTTCCTAGCCATGATCCAAGTCATATTCCATGAAATGTACCGGATTGCTTAGGGTTACGCAAATTTTTCATTTCCTAAGTAACAATTACGCGCTGAAATTACTTGTTGTTGAAAACTAATGTGTTTACCTATGACACCATGTAACTGTACATTAAAGGGGTTTAAATATACTTTACTATTATTTACAATTCACATAATTTTCCATATTAATTATTCAATAGCTAAACTTAAAAATTTGTAAAAGAAAGATCCATAAAAGGAAGAAAGTATCCATGAATTCTTTTATTTGTTTTGTTTACATTTATTTGATAAAATTAATAATATATATTATTAATTTTTAAACCGAAATATATATATTTCGGTTTATTTATTACAACGTCTTTATCGCAAATTTCAACAACTTTTGCATTTACTTTAAATTAAATTAAAAATAATAGAATAATAAAAAAAATCTTATTAATAATGCAAACTTTACTTTAAATGACAATGTTAATTAAATATTGTATTAGAACTCTTGAACAATATAATTCATTGAAAAGCTGTAAGAAATGTATACTTTTTATGCAGAGTATGTTCAGATATTATTAATTTATGTCAACAATACTCAATAAAGAATTGCGAGAATGTTAATTTATAATTTTATCGCAATTGATTTATCTGTTCATGACTTGAGGGTATTTTCAACGGATAATATATATACTAGAAAAAGACAAACAATTAATTATATTTATTCTATTTAACATAATCATTGTATTTCTCAATATGCATATGAAAGAGAAAGTGTAACAAAATTTCAAATTTTTATAATTACTTAATAAATTCAAATTGACTAAGTCAAAATTTTGCATTATTTACAGCAATGTTAATACCGCAAACGTGTACACATTTTTTGCAAAATATTTTATTTAACAAAACTGCTTAAAATATTTTTGTTCTGCTGCGTAAGAAAATTCTGCGTTTCTCAGATAACACAATTTCATGAAATAAATACTTTCGAGTCCTAATTCTATTTATGACGGCATCACTGTATTAGTTATTATTTTAATTTATTTGCATTATTTCATTCAATGTTATCGATATCTTATTCAATTACATGATTATAATATAAGTTTGATTTCATTGCTTGTAATTCAAGAAATGGTTATCGCAATCAATGAGAACAATATGACGAGTATTATATTCATAGTCAATAATTCATATAATAATAATAACAACAATCAAACTCATTTTGATTTATATATAATTATATTAATATAATTATATTTATTATTAATATAATATATTAATATATATTGTCAACAGTTATATTAATTTTGGAAATGAAAACTGAATTTCGAATTTATTTCAGAAAAATAGAATTTTTTGATAAAATCTGAAAATATGCTATTTTCATATATTTATTTATCATTTTGTACATTATATGTAAATATAAGAATTTCTGTTTGTTTAATACACTGTTTTTGGAAATATGAAAATAAAATATAGAATAGAAAAAGTAAAAACGACTGCAGATGTACTAGAAATGGGATAAATCGATCGGTTAAATCAAGTTAATAATGTTGATAACATTTATTAGCAGCGATGTAAAAAAAATCGCAGTTGTCCATGAAAATAATATGAGTTGATGAGACATCTTTTCATTGAAAGATCGCAAAGTTGTTTACTTTGACCCTGAATTAGTTAAAGCTTATAATAAAATTATACTGAATAATCTCATTAAAAACAATCGTCTACATTACAATCACTTGTGCAAATAGAAATGCTACTAGACTGTGATGTTGATTTATCTGTCGCGTCTGCGTAACGTAAGAAACAGTGTAACATTTGTTTTCTACGTGCAAACTACATTCTTGCATAAACAACCGAAGAGTCATTCAACACAAAAATTAACATGATTATAACAGTATTATATCATCTATTTAACCAGCATTTCATGCACTCATCATCAATTGTTTTCGTAGGAATAAAGTAAAGGATTTCAAGTAAAACGATTCCGTCAATCTTATATGCAATGGCTTGACACACGATACCTCACATACACTGCCAGATATACACAAACAAATTTAATCGATTGCTCATGTATGATTAAGAGTTTATAAATCGATTTTCTCTGCGATATGATTCATGATTTACTTTTTAAAAACGATCTTTTCTTTCGATTTTTTTTATTATTATATTTAATAAATATAAAAATGTTAATTTTAAATAGTATTTAAAGTATCTTATTGATTACGTTTTACAACTTTGATAAATAATCGAATTATATTTTATATAGTTCATAAAAAGAACTATAAAACATAATAAAAAGTGAGACAATTGTAACACTTATCAATATATGTTATAGCAATGTTTATTATGTGACAAATACAAATAAGAAATATAAAAACTACAATAAAATATAAAAAAAGAAAATAAATAAGAAAGAAAAATGTGAAATATAAAAACAAACAGAATTTGAATAGATCATGAAAAGAAATCAATTATACAGAAGACAAAAGTTAAATAATTATTTGTGATTTTATTACAAATAAAAATCAAAATTTCTTTGGTCATAAGATACTCCCATAAAAAAATCTTAAAAAATAAAAGGGTACTTTTGTCAAACAAATAAAAAAGATTTTTTAATTTTAATTTAACGCTACATCGAAAACGTGTAGCGTAATTTGAAAATGTGTAGAAAAGAGAAAAAACGGGGGGGGGGGGGT
>JABFPJ010002844.1:0-18028 GCA_022817425.1 Gryon sp. ZL-2020
ATCGTACGTTACTTGGCAGAAAAGTAGTCCTTTCCCGTACTCGTAAGTTGGCACTCGGCTTCGCCTCGTGCAACTTACTCAGTCCGGGAAAGGACCACTTTCCTGCCTAGTGACGTAATATACTATTTTGTAACTCGGTCGCGAAAACAGCTACTTTCCAGACGCAAAACAGTCGCGAAAGTGATCGATTCCCCGACTGGTTTGCGTCCGGAAAGCCGCGTTTTCCCGTCCTCGTTACGCAAAATATCGTACGTTACTTGGCAGAAAAGTAGTCCTTTCCTAGTGACGCAATATACTATTCTTTTACCATATGATTCTTTCATAATTAAATTCATAATAAATTCTTTCATAATTAAAAAACGTTAAATCAATCGTGGTATCTAAATTTATTACCAACAAATTGTAATTCAAACAAACACTTAATCCGTGATTGCAGACTTCAAGAATCGCCTTAATTCTACCGTAAATTAGAACCATCGAATCACTCATTGAGTGCATCGTTTAAATGAAAATGCCAATGCTCAAGTGTCATTATTTGCCACTAAGATAATTCGATAAAGAATGTAACATTTGTCGTACATTTGACGGGTCGTATCGTATCGTAACTAAGGGCCAGGGTATATTTGCAACAAAAAGCAAGTGCTTTGAACATGCGGGGTTGAAATGAAAATGCAAAAGAGGAGTGAACAACAGTGTAGCTGCTTTAGACAATTCGCGTGTCAAGTTAGTCGGTTGGGTCGTTAAGGCTCTCTTGGAGCGTATGCGAAAGAAAAGTTGTGTCTTCGGGATTGGCGAGTGCTGGCTCGGGCACCACGAGTTACAACTAACTCAACGAGTATATCCACTTAGGGGCCGCGCCAGAGGAGACGAGGGAAACGGGCCGATTCGCCGGCCGGCGAGTACGTTACACTCTTGGCGGTGCAAAAAGTCCCGCGAAACATATATATTCTCGTAGTGTCCCTGGATGCGGAGCTACCCCATACTAGCCGAGTGTTTTGCAATCAAGAATCCACGTGAGAATGTTGCGATGTAAGTATCTTGCGGGAAAGTAAAGGAACAGCCGGCGCTTTCAATTTGTGGATAGTCAGTTTTTGCCGAGGAGACCAGAGAACGTGTTCTATACGGAGCGTCTGGAGAACAAGTGGTGGAGGATGGGGAGATAAGGAAGATGGCTAACCTGTCAACCACCGCGGCATAGCCATCTCGCTCGTTCGCTCGCTCGCTTTTGCCGAGTCGCTCGTGATACCCGCCGCTTTTCCATCAGATTTTATTTCCTCTCGCAGAAAGAGAGCCCACTGAGTTGGAGCAAGACGCAGCATAAGCAGCGCCGGCTCCCGTCTCGTCGTTTGGTAACGAGCTTGCTTGATGAAAAGTCACTTTACGTGACTACGATAAAGTTCTCTCCGAGTCCGCGTACGTGACAATAAAAGTGTTTACCAGCCGACCGAAAACAAAAAGAACAGCCCTTTTTCTCCTTCTTTTTTTTTTATTTTTATTCGTAATTTTCGCTTTCTCTCTCATTCGCACTTTCATCGCTCCTCTGTTATTGGAGACCCTTTATGAGTTCTGATCTAATTGCTGCTGCGGTTCCTGGTGGCGCTTGAAAATTGTTTTTCGTCATACGACACGTGCCCGTTTTTGTTATCGTCATGTGAGGAGGAAGTGGCAGGCGCGCGAGCCTGCCCAACGCGTCCCGCCTCTCACCCTTTCCTTCCCATTCTCCCGCTTCGGTCCATTATCAAATCATTTCCATACGAGTGGCGTCTTCGGGCGTTGATTTATAGGCGTGGTGCCTAACAATAAGCCTCAGATTCGCTCTCGGCCGCACACAAGCTCGACGACCAAAAACGACGAGTTTAAATTGAAAGTTTGTTGCGTGTATTGGCCAAGCGATAAGATACCCGAAAAATGCTAAACAACTTTTTATGCAACTGCGCGCCAGGATAAATAGTATGCGAGTTGAACTGAATTGGGTTTGATAAATGTTACAAAAAAATTGACATAAAACGGATTACAATCAGACGCCGGAAACACGAATCGAATGTCTGTTGACATTGCTACGATGACAGAAGGTCTGCGGACTTGAACATAATCAGTTACGGATCTGCTATAGTCATTCGTGATTATTCGGATATATCAAACTGATTAAGTGATATTTCGGGTCATTTTGATTTCCGATATTTTCTAAGATTTTGTTTATTCAAGATTGTTTATAATTCACTTATGTATATTTTTTATACATTTTGTGCGAACGTGTAATTTGTTATATAAATCTCGATAATGTTTTTTATTTTTTTTACAATTTGGAGAGAATACTTAATAAAATACTGGTTTCCAAATATTAATACTATAAAAGTAACAATGTAATTGGTAACATTTTATTAATGATTCAAAATATCTATCATTTATCTAACATTTTATTAACTCGTGTTTTAACTCGGAATTGAAAAAAAGCAAATATTGTAATATTTGCGTTATATCTTCGTAAAATCTCTAATCCTTTTATCGAATAATTAATAGTATTTCAATGTTCATCAAAGATTGACAATTCATATACATTTTAAGTGAATATTATTGATATTAAAAATTTTAACGGTTAAAAGGAAATATCTATAAGGCAGGAAGATTAATATAAAAGCAATCACAAATTGATAAAAATTTTAGTATCTATTAAAATGATAAAAGTCTTTTATCGTTAAAAAAACCCACAAGTGTAAATATGTGTATAAATGATAGAAATATATTCCGATGATTTGTACAATATTGCATTAATTTGAATTTATGTTTGCTATCAGAGTTTCATTAATTTTATACATTGGGATAACACATACAGTTATATACCCATAACTGCGGAAGAAGTAAGTTAATTGCGCAATATAGAGAAATATTTTATATCTTTATTAATTGATATTGTTAATGTCTTTCACATTACACTTGTTATCTTGTTATGGACATTGTGCGAGAATAAGTGGAAAATTGAATATGTTCGTACATTAAATTTCAGTAAAAGTTTTTCATGTCGAAGAAGAGCCTGCAACATGTTGCTATTAACTTATTTAGCGATGATATTGGCGTCAACAAAATTGTTACTAATTTTATCGTTCATAAAATTTATTAACTACTTAATATTTTCTTTTAAAAAGTTTTCAGTTGCTTCACTAAAGGAAAATAGGTTAAAGTTTCATTTATAATATATGAAGAAACTATACTTTACGGCACATATGAAACAAATTGAAAGTTTTATATGAAACATGCATATTTATATATTACACATTTAAATTTTGAAAACTTAAATAAATATACTTAATAAAAAAAATATTTCAATATAATACGTAGATTTATGACAGAAATCTTTAATGTAAATATAATATATGAATGAGAAAAACACGGGCAATATAGTTACATCCGTTCTTCTATGTCTGCGTTTAGTTGGTTTACTTAGTGGTTTATCTCATCCTTTCTTCTATTTCTATTCTAAAATCTTGCACTCCAATAATCCGCCTGCTCTTAATTTATTCTTTACTTTTTGCAAAACTTGAAATTGTATCTTTTTCAGTAAAGAATGCGTATCATCTTCACTTTTTTGTTATCTAGACTTAAAATATGTGCGACCTGGTTGTAACATTTCAACTTTTCTATAATTTATTTATTCAACGTATGACTGCCATGATGAATATGCAATTTTAAAATAATATATCTGTAGGTGACAACGAAGAAACATTATTTTGAGTTGCAAATTGTTTATCACTAAATGTAATGTTATTCCTAAACTTATTTTTCTATGTGTTGATAAACTTTTTATATTCCTCAAGAGTAAAATTATTATACAATACAGTAATAATAAATTAAATTAATATCAGAATTTGTACTTTGGTTCTCTAAAATTTAAATTATAATAATTAATACATTCATTTGTATAATATTGTAAACGTTACATATTAAATAAATTTTTGAATTATACAGTGATCAGAAAATCAAAGTATAATTATGTCAAAGAGTTCACGCAATTTTATCATTATCAGATTGCGGAGTCACTTGTGACTTCAAATGAGACGATTCAATTTAATTATGAAAACTCAATTACTTCACTTCATTCAAACATCCTCATTTAATAATATGTCATATATTTTTCGCAAATAAAGTTGATATATCGATTTACCAATTCTAAGGGAAATAGATTTCTTTGAAATTAAGTTACAAACCCCTTACAGAACACTTATTATAAGAATTTGCTATATTTCTTCAACACACATTTAACAAATCTAATAAATTCCGTGAAAAATAGTTCAGAATTCATCAAATGCCAATAGTCAAATAATTTATCGTTTTTCAGAGAACTGTAAATTCGTTGTTTAACTTTTTTTAAAAATTCATTTGAAAAAGACCCCGAGTTTACGTTAACAATAAAACCTTAGAAATCAAAATACGTCAATGGTTTTCCGTGTTCATAGAAACTTTTTTCTCGCGATAATAAAATGCAACAAAAATTATTTCATCGCGAAAAAGTTGAGACAAGTAACAAAAGCTTCTCTTAACAAAACTTAAACCAAACAGATTTGCAAAAGCCGGCCGTGGGGAATGTCATAAGTACAAAACTCCGAATGAATTCGCAGCAATTTCCGTGAAGGCGCGAGCCTTCACGGCTGTTCCGCGGTTTCTTTTGCGCGCAATTTCTTTCGCTTTTTGCGACTTGAAGCGTCCTGGAATTTGTGTGGGATTCACGCGCACTGCAGAAAATGTATCGCAACGTCTTCGTTAAAGAACAACAACAACGAAGACGAAGAAGCGGTGGAGTGAGAGGGCAGGAAGTGGAAGAGAAACGAGAACGTCGTCATCCCGGGAGCTGGTGCGAGTCAAAGGATCTCTCATATCGAGCTTCGCAATCGGCTCTTTTATAACGGCCGCGGAAAGTCCGCGTGCAAAAAAAAGTTGGCGGGATAATTACGGAGCTCGTTGGCTAGCCGTTTTCTATCCACGGTCAAAAGAAAAAGAGAAAAGAGTGAGAGGGAAAGAAATAAAAAGGGAAAATAAAAGAAAAGACGAACAAGAAGTCGATGCTGCAAAACGCTAGAAACGCGCAAACGTCACGGCGGCCGTGCGTGTAACTGCAACATTTAGCGAACGCAAGTGATAAAACAGCGCACGCCAACGCGTGCTTCGACTGCGAAAATCCACCTATTAAGTCTTGTTTTGCGATCGCAACAGCTACTTGAATTATTCAAAAATTAATATCGCCGTGGAATTTGCATCCACGAAGACGGACGAAGACGTTTCCGCACAACTTTTTTCATTCGCTCAGATCCTTTACTTTAAGAAAGTTCAAATTAGTTCTTTTATTGCATATTTTTTTAATTCGTCTTTTCTCTGCTTCTTTCGGCTCACTTTTACGTCTTTTTGTTTGATTTTCATTCAATTTGTTTATGCTTTTAACTCTTTGCTGATTGTTTACTCATTGTTTCTCAATTTGTTCTTGCGTGATTTTTTGTTAAATATTATTTTTCTAAGTGTTTATGTTTAACGTAGTTCTCTTATTCGAAATATCCTTAAAGATGGTGCTCTTTTATGATTTATTGCATTTTTTATTGATGTCTTCACACTTTATATATTTTATTACATCCTGCATTTTGCAGTTTATTTTTTCCTTCATTTTGGGTTTCAACTTGATTTTCTTGGTAAAACTTTACGATTTCGCAATTCCTCACTTTATTATTCCTCATTTTTTAATCGTTTTGTAATGGAACATAATTATTAAGAATGTGCAAATTTTATACCCGTGGATTAATGAAACCACAGTCAGAATTTCTTGTTGTGGACCGGAAACTTATTAGAAAGGGTTCGAAAGTTCGATTTCGTGCGTGGTTTTTGTTGCGCCACAAATGGACGATTCGAGAAACAAACATTCTGCTTTTCATTGTGGACCCATTACGTCGAAAGCAAAATTAATTGAATGTAAATATACGAGAAATGACGGAAGTAACATAGATTCTTAGTTTTTTCATTGGCCTTAATGAGTCATAAATAATGGTGCCGGTGGTTTAATTATTCATCGATTGCATTGTTTCGCGCGCGATCGATATTTATGATTTATTCAGCGAAATTTGAGTTACGTTGAATACCGAATCCAATGAATGAATAATGTTATAATAAGAAATAGTTCATTATTTAATGTAGCGCGTTTAACTTTCCGTATTGTCTATGAATGAATCAATGAACTATACAGTTTGTTAATCGAAATTACATTCAAGTAAGATGATTTATTTTGGCACAAAGTTATAGACTATATACACATTCAATTCATTGCAATTTGTGTGCTTATTTGATATATAGAAATACTATTTTGTACCGCACGATGACATGAATATGAATAAGCAATTTCTATGGTTTTGTAACGAATCTTATACACTGTTAAAACTAATGTTTGCATTTCAAACAAATTTACAATGAAAAGTTAAATGTTTCTATTTGTTGAATGTATTCGATATAGTAAATCCAGACAATTAATAGTCTTTTTCGTAAGTTCCTAATTAGGAAAAAAGTATTCTTTGTGTAATATTTTAAGTGAAATCTAAAAATTTAACTCATTAAATTATTAAAGTACAATAAATTTAAAATGCTTATACCTACAAATTTGATAATTTTACGCTTTTTGAAAGTTTTTTAATATTACGTTTTCAAACTAGCTGAATTAATTTTCAGATAGATATCAAAATTAGTAGTATAATTGAACAATTTATTTCTTTTTACTATACTTCGGTAGATCTTATTAAAACCGTGTCAATTTCAAACTTCAACAAACAAAATCAAAATTCAACGATTTCAAGCATTATTAATATAATTGGGTTGAATCATTCGACATGCTTTACGTTTTAAAAATGTTGTAATTTTGAGAAACTGAATGAACATTAAACGTTTGAAATTCAAACACATTATACATTTTAATACTTGTACTTTTCAAATGTTGATGCCATTTCAACACTTATAAATGTTTGACGTTTAACTTATACACATACAAATCAGTTTCCTAAGGCCTATAGTGTTTGCAATGTATGTGCTGTTGAAAGCAACTTCCATTATCTATATAACTGATTTTCCTTTCTACGTATAAATCGGTTATGTAATTACTAATGTTTTCAATAGGTATACGTTTAATCGGAATGTAATCTATTAAACACACATTAGAATTGGATAATCGTAAAATGTAATAAAGACAACAAGGATTATGCATATCTTAAATGAACCAGCAGTAACTATATTACATAAATTTATAAAATATTTGTTGAGTTGAAAAAAAATTTCAGTAAGTTTTACGAGTTTTTTATTTTATTCTTAAGTTTTACATGAAAGTTAAAGAAAAAGATAAAAATAAATTACATACTACATTAATGAATATATTTCAGTTTTATTAGCTTTTTGATATTGCTGTGTATGTATGTGTCTTTTGTAATATTTTTTACCGTTTATTTGAACAAATCTAATAAAAGTCAATAGAAAATATACTGAATTAAATTTATACATTGAGGGGTGTTGATTGAAAAATATCAATAAAGTCGTTCGTGTATTATAGGTCGAAAAACTAGCAACAATCAAAAAAGTGATCAATACAAACAATTAAAAAAAACATTTTTTTATGTTGTCACGCGTTAGAATTGTATTTTTTAATATTGTTTAAAAAACGAATACACGTTTTATAGTGATGAATAAAAAATTTGATTTCTTGATTTCATAAATGTTTCGCAAATATTTCTTTGTATATTAATTGATTGATTTACATTTTAAAGATTACATTTCTTTAATCATTTGAAATATTTTTCAGCAGTTATATTCAAAGTATTTGAAATAAAAAAAAAACATTATTTTAAATATTAAATTTGCATATACTTTTATTAAGATATTACTGTATGTCTACTGCATGATTTTAACATTCTAATTTCGATCTTGTAAATTCAATGTAAATTCTTACCGTTAAATTTAAATTGCAAAAAGTGCTGTATAACAACATAGTTATCTTCAATTAATCTTGTTAGCAAAAAAGAAATTCTAAAATCACGTGACAAAATACTTCACTTTCTCAGCAGCAGTGTTTATAATTTGATTTAAATTCGATGAGAAAACGTAGTTTATACCAAATTAAGTTTCCATAGATTATCATTCAAGACTTTTAATGAGCTCGAACGCCTAATTTAGTCCACATATGTTCAATGTTCTCTCTCGTTCAGCTCGTCTGAATAACATCGAGAGAGTATCGGCTTTTTTCTAATCAAAGTGAAATTGGTCGCAATGGTTAGATAAGCGTTTAAATTTTGCTCAGTAACTAAGGAGTTAGTTCAAATAGCAAATGCAAATGCATATTATAACATCGGATTTTACATTAGAGGCGGATTATTTGACAACTGTGTGACGGCATTTCTTCGCGAGAAAGTTATCTATTAGCGCGTGAATCTGACGTTTCCTGGCAACCGGTAACAAAGTCTGCTTTGGGAAAACACTGAGCCGCAAGTTAATTGACATCCGAGCCCCGTTGAATTATATTTCATGATTACCAATGCCATCTGTCTCGTGAGCGTCTTACATCGTCTTTCCGAATGCTGTTGGCTCAACGGTGGGACGTTTTTGCGAAAGCTCAATTGCAATACTTACCGCTTGATTCGTTTGTCTCGGGTTACCCGCGGACTTTCATCTATACGAAAAAGCTGTAATCCCGTTATATTCACTCGGGTAAGCGCTTTCGAGGGAAAGTAAATAGAATTTGCATAATTTGTCCGCACCGGATGCCAGACTTCCAGTAACCCAAGCGAATGATTTAACGAGAGTTGCTTTCCTTTTGGCCGTCATCCATTACGCCTCTCTCGTTATACTAATCCAATCGTAGCATATAAGCCATCGGCACTTTGATACAAAACAACGCTCACGACAATAATCCCAATCAAATTTCTCCCTCTTCTACCGCTGCCCCCTCGACTTGTTACAGTCGCCCTTCTTAACTTGCCAACGGAAAATTTAATTGAACACTTCTGGCGCGCGCGAGCACTAATAAAAATGTTGAAGGCCGCCGAGGCGCCAATTAGCAACGTCGATGCCGCAATCGCCACCACCAGCGCAGTCAACGGGTAATTGTTGGCACGCCAAAAGAAATGTCAGTTAATCACTGCGATTTGCCAGCAATCAACTGGATCAAAGAAAGTTCAATTTCAATTTCTAATGGGGAATTAGCGTGCACTCGGGAGCTTTTTGTCGGCTCAACGATTGCTGCTCTAGGAAAAATTGCAACAAGTTTTCAATGAGCCACTGGTCAATTCGCTTTTTTACCTGTAGTTACTTAGTCAGGTACTTTTGTAACGATCACCCTGTAAAGGGTGATCGTTACAAAAGCGTACTATATCATGCTGTTGAGTGGTTGAAAAAAAATCTATCATTACGGATCGTTTATTTTCTTTTTTGTTATTTTAATTATGTACGTGAATGTTTGTATCATATTAGTTCACAGTTGTGAATAGTTATACATATGTACGTTTAAATGCAATTCAATTAAGTTTTTTATATTATTTGTTTAAAAAGTTAAATGGGTAATTAATTTCTTTTGAATAGAAATTAGGTATATTACATATGTAACCGATAAGTCAATTTAATTGAATTTACTAATTGATTTCGTGAAATTTCAGTATCGATGGAATTGTATGCTGAATTTATTAAATATATAGGATTGTTAATTAACAAAAGTCTAATGTTCAGTTGTATTTTTTAAATTAAATGTTAAACTCATATAACAGATTATTTCATATATTTTTCTTTCATAATAATCTTATTTATAATAATGTCGAATGAAATATTTCTCTTGTAATCTCTCTAAAGAAGAACTTATAACTTTAATCCATTTTGCTAGCAATATGTACCGATCAGTGTTTGACAAATATCGGGCTAAGATCAAGAAAAACGGTCAGTTTTTATCGGGCTTATTACAATTGATTGATTATAAGATATTATTCGATTTGCCACAGAATCAGTTGGCCGTCGACGTTTCTAGCCTGTGGCCACGTACAGACGAAGCGACAGATGTTGTGGCGATTTGTTGCGGTGCAACTGAAGCAGCGGGATCATGCGATAATTGATACGTAATATCGCGAGAAATCAATCGCGTCGCACTCATCCTCTGTGTGTTTGTCCGTATGTTTTATATGTGTATGAGTGAAGCTTCTGTATGTATGTGTTCTTTATCGGAGTCACTTATCAGCCCTCGTTGACTTCGGCGAGAAATCGTCGGAAAGCTTTATGAAAGTTTTTCCTTGCGATCCACGTCTTTTCTTTTATATATCTTGACTTTGTTTCCGGGAGACAAAGGTAAGCTTTAACGATGAAAGAAGAAAGAAACGAGGGCGCGGGCAACGAAGATTAATCGCTCAGCGAAGAGCTTGAAAGAGTCAATTGAAATTGCTCGGCGTTGGTTTGACTGATCGTTCATGGTCTGCCTCCTGCGGGAAGTGATCAAATTTTGAGCCCGTAAGGAGGAATTTGTGTCGGAGTAAGCAGCGCTGTCTCGATAAGTATCGCATCGATTCGGCCCCATAACCGATGCATCAATCAGTCGAAACAAAAAGCGCGTGCAATTACATGTTCTTGTGTGTCTGCTTCTGCTTGTGTGTCTGTGTGATTCTGTCGGGATATATTTATGTGAGTGTGCGTCTCGTTCGTAAAACGACAACGTTTCAACAGGTATTTCGGCAGCCTGTATAAACGATTGGCCGATTAGACTTAATGGAAAGAATTTGGACTACATTAATAATAAAAAATGAGAAAAAATTGACGCATTTTTGTTTATTAAATGTTTGAGATTCTTGTTCATTCTTATTCGTTTTATTTCAAGGCAAATTTTTATTTAAATGTTCAATGAGGTTTAATAATTAATAATAATTTACAAAAAATGCAATAAAAATGGAAAACAAGTAAAGCATTTTTATTTTACTTTGAGATGTGATTAGACCTTATCAAGTCGGATCGGATTTATCTGATATAAAATGAAGTCTGAACAAGTCCGATCATGTTGTAGTGAAAAAGAAAGTTTACTGCATGTGACCAGATTCAGTTTATTTTGCAGTTCTGATTAGGTATGTTAAGATGTGCTTAAAAACTATTGCAAAAAGACTAGATACATCAGATTAACTTACCCGCTTGAACATGAACGTAGTTGATAATTTTAAAAGTTGGGAGTTATAAAAAACGAAAAGACGGATTAAAATTACTGTAACATATGATAAACTTATGCATACATTTTTTTGATACAATATATAGAAAAATTGTCAGTACGAATAAAATTTACATTATTTTAACTTCATATCTAAATCTATTAATATCATTGTGTCTCTTATTTATTTGTTTTAAGAAACAATTGTTACGTATGTAAATACCTGGAAAAACATATGTTCCAATCAAAATTCATACTGATAACCGATTACATATACTTAGACAAAACACTTTCCTGTCTATAACTCTACAGAAATCATTACGATATCGATTTTACAAAGCCCCGTTACGCTAACAATTTGTATTGTCGGCGGATTAAACCATTTATGAAACGCATAACACTTCATAAGAATCTGATAAATCATTTTATCGCGCGATCTCGCTGTCTTTTGAACAACGTAATAATAATAATAATAATGAAAAAATACTGATCATAAATTCCTGCCACGCGGTTAAAACTCGATCATGCAGCTATTCATACGGTAAAGCGTACCGTAATCCATAGACGTTTTCCCTGAATTCAAGTTTCTGCGGTAACATTAAATTTCGTTGTCGCATATGTTATTCGTTGTGCGAAGACACGTACGACAATGGGGAAGAGGAGGGGGACTGAAAGATGGGTGGTTGGGTGGGTTATTCCGGACAAGGCATAAGATTGGACGAAGCGGTTGCAAGGCACGTAACGTTCGCCATCGGTATCGGTATCTTGGCCAAAAAGCGATGTTATCGGGAGCGGTGAATCTCGCGTTGAGCACGTATTCCAGAGAAGAGACGCGTGCGTCAGTCAATCTACGGCGGGACGTGTCGTGTCACGTTGATGGAAAGCATCCAATGATGATTCGTCTTGCAGTCAAGAACAACCGGCCACTTGAGGCTAATTTTAATAATATTGGCACATTGGTAGGGGACGATTCAAAAATGACCAAGACAAAATGGACAAGAGCAAGAAAGGGATAAACGATTGGATAAAGTTGAAGAGGAAAAAAGAGAAACGAAAGAAGAAGAAGACGAAAGAATTAAGAGACAGATAGAGAAGTTAAGAGAAGAAGCGGCGAAGAGCAGGAGCGAAGCTACGAAAGAGGCTTTCCAGGCGGCTTCGTACCGATCAACGTCCAGCGTGACACGGCCGGCGCATTTCTTCATGGGAGAATGCTAATCGTGGCCCAGTCGACGACGTTTGCTTCCTCTGCTGGTCTGCTTTTCTCCTTTTCTTTTGCCTGGTTGTTCGTCTCTCGCGGCCTTGTCGTTGTCCTTTTTGCACACACATGTTCTATTGGGCTGCACTTCAGAAACGATTTCGTTACCGTGTAGCCGTTCATGTCAACAGTACATTTGTTGTTTGACGCGGAATGGTCAGGAAGGGGATTTTCCTTTCTTCTATTTTGCTTGAGGCTCGCTCTAAACTCGAAGCAAACACACGCCGCTTAATGATGATGGTTTTTTGGCCAGTTTGTTTTGCGATAATTATGGGACTCGTTGGTTCAGCTTCTTTGCCTTTTCGTTCCTTTTTTTCTTCAGTTATCTCTCTCGCTTTTTTTCTGCGTGCTCATTTAATTGTGGACTTGGCGATCGTCAAATCCAATACGGTAGGAACTGCGAATTTGTAATTGGTCGGATTTATTTGAATAGAGTATCAAAATTGGTCGAAGAGTTTCGCTCGCCACGAGGATGCGGCTTTTGACAGGGTGTGGTTAAGGATCTGCCTGAGTCTGTCTCGGTCTTTTGATCGCAAAATTGGCCCTGCCACTGGCAACGCATCCGTGCAACTCGCTATTTATTTTGATTGCCATTGCGAAACGCCGTTCTTGTGAATCTATTAAACTTACATGGTAATATCAAACAGGTTATTATCGTCGAATATATTACGATTCATTGTGCAAATACATCAGTCGCGGCTGACGGTCCACGAATCTGATGTTCCTTCAATTCAAAAGATATTAATCAAGCGTCATCTGTAATTGAAAATGATCTCAAGCGTGTATACCGTTGCTTGTGTGCAAATTCTCTGTTGCTTAATTCCGATAAAATGATGATACTCGCAATTCCAATTTGATTTAACTCAAATTATTTTACATTAGAATTTAATTATAAGTAGCAAAAAAATCATATAATTTCATATAACAACCTACAATAATCTACACACGATCGTTTTAATAGAATATTTTTAAATAGTAATATAAAATGTTTGATATATTTGAAAGGTATTTATGAATAAAATAGTACGCAAGAAAAGTTATATTTATTTGCTTATTTATTTAATTTGTTTCGGAATATATTATACTCCAGTATTTTTGTAAACGTACTTGAATTCCTCTTGTTATTTTATTGTTGTGCCTCAGGATTCAATTATTTTGACATTCACGTATTTCGTCTGCTGAAATTAAGGGAAACTGAAGTTTACGTCCAATGTCGCTGATATATCCAAGGTGGAATAACACCGACATCATTTGAATGTCTTAACTCCGTTGCGTGGCACATAAGATATTACAACTTGGCTGTCCCAACATATTTGAGACAATGTTTACATTTATCTACGGATAACAGATATCACGATAAACATCCCACGCAAAATCTCCGTCTTCTCTATATTATTTTATGCATCAACTGGAGCGCGTGTCATTCCGTATTCGTACGCTATCTTCGCAACAAATCTTCCATGCTATTGTCATCAAAGCAATTTGGATTTAAAAGTACATAGTTAAGGGTTACTTATGTAAATTTTGTAGATTTAATTTTTCATTTAGAGATAAATATAAAATGAAATACATGCAAATTTTTATTTAAAAATTAAAAGTAAATATTTAAATCGTGTATTATTATTTTCAAAGGTATTGTACAAAGGTGAAGAATTAATAATACATTTTAAATAATTATTAAATTAGAACGCTAAAGCATCGAGTCAAAATACATCAAGAAGTCAAATATAAGTGTTTATTCAGTTTTAATGTATGTTAATATATGATATAAAATCAACTATTATGTCTTTACAAATTAATATCTGTTGTTAGCGAAGAAACTTTGTCATTCAACATTGTGCAAAAAGCACTTAACTTTGTTATTAATTTGACGCAACTTTATGGAAATGTTTCTTTTGTCCGGATAAGTAAATTGTTAATTTCATTAAAATATATCCATTAAAATGTAATTGATTAATTACATTTTTCACTGTCTTAAGACATTTCTTTGATCTTTTTGTTTTCATAGTTTGTTTCATTGTTTGAGAGGATATTTTATAATACACTTTTCATAAAATGAATCTTGTAGTATATTAGAATTATTAGACTGACAAAAAATAAAATCATTTCCTTAAGTTGCAATGCATATAATTATAATTATTATTTATATTCAATTTAATTGAAAAAATATTAATAAATATAATAACAATATTCTTTTCCTTTAATATACAAAAAATATTAAAAATTAATGATTGAGTTAAATAATAGTAAATTTTATTTTAGTAATTCATTTGTTGATTACATTAAAAATATTAATGGTCGTTTTAGTTAAAATTTAACAGATTCTTATAACTACTAAATTCCTTTTAACAGTGAAACAATACAACCAAACGACATATATTAGTTTTTTTACATACCATGAATAACCATGAAATTACGTAATTAAATTATTATATTAAATTATTAATTTACATTTAATTTAACGTATGTTATAATTATAAATACAAATACAAAATTACGTATCGTGATATTCATTATCTTTATTCTTGTTATTTAGAGATATATTTTGATGTAAAACAATAATTTATGATATAGCTTATACTAGCTGAAGCCCCGGCTTCGCCCGGGCGAAACCCTGTGACCCCATCCCTATGACCGTATATGAGTCTTGACTAAATTCCTAGTTTCAACCGAAGTACTTCTATACATCCTCTAAGGGCTCCTTATGACCCCCTATGAACCTCTTCTATTACCCCTATGATGTGCCTCTGAATACCTTATGGAATCCCTATAACACCCCCCCCCCTCCGAAGTGATGAAGCTATGACAAAAAATTTTTTTTCACAACTTTGAAATCTCAACATCAAAACAAAAAAAAAAGAAATATACATAAAGCCGACGACACTTTTGTGACCTAGGGCTATATTCCCTAGGATTTTTTACAATTGTTTCGACAAAACACGTGTATAACGACTATCAAGAATCAAACTATGGCTACGGCATGGTTACCTGGTCAGCGTCCAGTGGGACAATCCACGTTAACCATGACGTGGCTAAACTTCGCCTTGATTGTGTTTTGCAGTGGAATGCCATTATACGAAATTTCGCTCAAGCCATATCAATGCCTGGCGTGGCATAAGTGTAATAGCCGGATTCGTTAAACAGGATGCCTTATTGGAACGATATTTGGCCTTATTGGAGCTATATTTGACCTTCTTGAGACCATATTTGGCTTTAATAAGGACACCCGGAATAGAAAAAAGATTGACAAATATGAACCTTATTGAGATCATATTTGACCTTAAGGGGAACATATTTGGCTTGAATAAGGACACCTGAAATAGAAAAAAGCTTGACGTATATTGCCCTTATTGGAACCATATTTGGTCTTAATGAGACAATATTTGACCTTATTGGAATCATATTTGGCCATAATAAGGACACCCGAAATAAAAAAGCTTGACAAATATGGTCCTTATTAGGACCATATTTGGCCTTAAGAAAAACATATATGGCCTTAATAAGGACACCCGAAACAGAAAAAAGCTTGACAAACATGGTCCATATTGGGACCATGTTTGGCCTTAATTGGACCATATTTGACCTTATTTTGAACATTGTATAAAAAGCTCTTGAGAACCTACGCACAACCTCGAAAACAAACTCCAAACCACTTCCTGAAAACTTCCTGACAACCGCCCGACTACCCCACGAAAACCTTCTGACTACCCCCTGACAACCCCCCGACAACTTCCCGACAACCCTGTGACAAGTCCCTGACAACCCCTTGACAATCTCGTGACATCCGCCTGACATCCGCCTGACATCCGCCTGACAAACGCCTGACAACTGCCTGACAACCGCCTGACAACCACCTGACAACCGCCTAAGGGAGGGGGTCCAAAATCAGAAAAAAAATGTTTTACTACAAATATACTTTCATATTTATATATATTAGTTAGATTAGTTAGATAGTTAGATAATATGGTAAAACTATGATTTTTTCAGGGTCTATTGAATTTTGGTAAAAATTTCAAATTACTGTTATAATGTTTTGTTATTATTTTTATATGTTAAACGGCATTTGTTTGTATCTGAAAAAAAACGGTAGTGCTGGTCGCACAAAAAACGATAGCTTTTTTGTAATTGGTCAGAGACACCACCGTAACTCTTGATTTCCAAAATTGGAATATGAAATAATGTAATGTTGTTGAATAGAATGTTATTGTTGACATTAGAAATACAAAACAAATTATAAAATGGAAAGTCATTATGTTATTGTCTCGGTTCTTAGGACAAAATATTTTGTCATAGGCGAAAAAAAGACGATCAGTCTTGCGTGATCTGCATATGCATACAGAGTAATAACGTTTTCGGTTCAATATTAAAAATGTATTTTTTTTAGAGTAGTGTGTGCGTGTGTGTATTTGGAGTTCAGTATGCAGAAACGAAATTATAATCTAGAAGTACGGACCTGGTGCAAAATGGTGAGTTATGTAAAAAGAAAAACAAGAATTTAGAAGGTAAATAGTGTATTGTGTTGTAATGATTGTTTCACATTGACCTAAATCAATATTAATAAAAATAAATTTTGATAATTATGTAAAACTGTTTTTTAAGGACAAATAATATAGCGTATAAATATAATGAGTATCAATTTTAATTAAATTCAATTTCATAAAAAAATATATGAAATATAAGAAAATCACTTATCCTTAGTATTCCTAAGGAATTGCGCAATACATTTAGTCACGCCTTGAGTGTCGTTGGGAAGATCGTCGGCTGTCGGTCAATCGTCCAGACTTATTACAAGGATGGAATTTTCTTCCCGTATATTCAGAAATTACGAGGATGCCACGGCAACAGTCAAGGAGCCAATACAATAGAAAAACCTTGTTAACTGTGTAACTAATTAATATATAAGACATATTATTAATTGAAAATACAATGCTGAAAATATGATCACTATATGAGGAGTCGAAAACTCTGAACTCATTGAATGACGTCGAGAAAAAAAATGATTTTCGCAGAGTTCGATGGACGTCGGCGGGAATTGCAACGAATTCGGAAGACGTCGAAGGAGTTCTATGGAATTCGTAAAAGTTCGACAGAGTTCCAGGGACGTCAGAAAAAATGCTGAAGTTGAATGATGTCAGGAATTTTGAATGAGTTCTTCAGAATCACGCAGACGTCTATAGATGTTAAAAGACGACGCACGAGTTTTCAGGAGTACACTGACTTTGAGTAATTCTGATTTTTATTTTAGTCAAATTGGACACAACTCAAACTCAGAGTTACTTTGACTCAGAAATATAGTCAAAGTATAACGGTAACCAATTTTACAAATGACATCTATAAATAGGTTATGTCAAACATAAAATATATATATGTTAGAATTATGATTTGAACACGTATGTGAAAACTAATTTTATATAAGTAACTAATATATAACGTTATATATTAACTAATGTACTATTAAATAATAATACAAGCATAGAAATAGGTAAGTAAATATTACTGAGAATACGAGTAATTGTGTGACAGTGGAATTTTAAGTAAATTTTACTATTTTCATTTCGTAAAATAGAATTCAACATTTAAAAAAACTCCCTCTCTGA
>JABFPJ010002845.1:0-18025 GCA_022817425.1 Gryon sp. ZL-2020
AATTCATGAATATTCAATAATATTTCATTGAAAAGTTCAGTAATTTGTCGCAAAATTTTGCATTTGTCCCTGTACTACTGAACTTTCAGTAAAATTTCAATTTCAAACATAAATTTTTATATTAATTCTGCTTTGCGTGTATAAATAAGTTATACTTTAAGAAATACTGGATTAATGAGTAATTCTTATTATAAGACGCTTAAACAATGTAAAATAAAAATATAAGAAAAATTTAAAAACTACGTGATTAAAAACGTGCATAATGTTTATTACAAATTCAGAATCAACATTTAATCTTGTTACATAAAAAAAATAAATTAAGAAAAGATGATAATAAAGTAAGTATTTCTAATAAAAAGAAAAAAAACTTTAATTTAATATTCAGAATAATATATTTTTTAATTATCGCTATTTTTCATAGTAAAAACAAATAAAATTTAAAGATGTTTAGTATAAATTTATATCATAGTTGTTTGCATCTCAAATATACTTTCAACATAATTCCTCGTGTAAAATGTTACAGATATATAAATCCTACGCTTTTATAATTCAACATTTTATTTGCCGTAAGCATCTCCTTAAACATCATACAGAAATATAGACACTATAATGTCTACATTTATCTGCGATATTTAAGAAGATTATGTACTCCATTTCTCATGGTTGCAACAACGTATACATGCTATTGTGGTAAATATGTTTGATCAAATAAAAAATTGCAAACTTAAAGTGCATTAAAAAGAAAACCCTTTTTATGAATTTATATTAAGTGACTACATTTTTAGTTGGAAATATTTTGTATTCATATTGGTCCCAAATGAAATGGAAGTGAAGAAAGTGCTAACTTACGACCTAACTTTTTAGGTGAATATACCATAGTACTTAATATTTTTTTACTTAAGAAATAAGTCGACTCTCTTTTAAAATTTTCCGTCAGTAAACCTAATGTAATGCAGACGTTGCGTATCGATGGATGACTTGTTATAAAGTTACATAACGGCAGAATGCGTCACCATTTTGTTTTGCGGTTAAATGCGTATGGCGCAAGACAGTGAAGCTCGTTCTGCGCATCGTCTTGCGGTTGGTTTGTGGTCTGAAGCGGCTAGGCGCGATCATTGGCCGCGGGGGTGCTGGGGTTGGTTTTTGGGGGTGTGGTGGCACCTTGCGGTTTGCGGGCTGATCTGCCACCGTGCTTCAAGGGAGGGAATCAGCTCTCTTATCGACATACCATTGGCTGTCGCGCGGTCGTCTTTGCTTAAAAGTCAACACGCATTAACCATTATTAATTATCCACAATCTAAACAATATTAGCAATAATTTTGGCCATTTAATTATTTGCAATTCATCAAATTAATAAATTGGAAGCCCAATGTTTTTACCGACAAAAAATGTTGAATTAACAATATTTTATTGCAATAAAGACAGAAATATCATTAAGGCGATCATTAATTTTGCATGTCATGTTTGGACATATCTGTTATCTACTAAACCAGCTTTGTCTAGTTTGAAGTTTACTGGAAAATATTTTTTTTTACTAGTTTCTACTTGGAGAACACTGATATTTTATTTCTGTAGCGTGAATTATCACTAGATTTTCTAGTGATAATTCACACTACAACTGAAGTTATTTGGAAACTTGATTGACTTGGTCACTGGTTAATATAAATGACATTTTAGAGACACTATAGATATCTTTGAAATGCCACCACTTAAATTATTTTGTACATACCTTCCCATAAAGAAATGTTGATATTAAGCCAGTAGTGACAAATGGCCGAAGTCTGGCACAGTACTGGCTAACAATAGTTGGCAAAATGTACTGTCTCTGTTCTATAAATGAATAACATTCGTTGGCAGAATACTGGTACAGTACTTGTTCATATACTTAACATTTGTTTGAAATAAAATTTCAATGTCTAAAAACTGTATAAGATAAATGTTAATTAAGTTATATAGACAAGATATAAATATATTGCAAATACTAAAGAAGTTAAAAAACAGCTATGGCAGTCAGTACTGGACCAGTACAGACACAGTACTAATTGCCAGCCGTTGATATCTGTGAAGTGCCAGAGTATATTAGTGTTTCATCCCAGTGCTTGCTCGTACTCCATTTACAACGGTCACCCAATGGTGACTAGTAAAGTGCCAGTGCTCAGCCATTCGACAATTTCTATTTGGGTTAACTAATTATCTAAAAATTAAATGTAACTATCGCAAAATTTTGTCCAATATTTTTGAATAAATATTCCTTTTCATTTTATAATTTTAAGATATAATTATATTAAATTATTTATTTGTAAATAATTATTCAAATAATTTTGCTAACATTTAAATTTTTTGTAATTCCTACTTACAAATCCTTCTTTTGTATTCACTTTTACTTTTTAATGACAGAATATGTGACGTATTTCCATACAGTTTATTTTTAAAATTGATTTAAGGAGAACGAGATTAATAATTATAATAATAATATTAACAACATCAACAATTAATATTCATGGATGAATATAACTTCAATTTAACTGAAATTATGTGTGTCAAATTTGAATTTGGTATTAAATGTCATTTCTGCCACTAGATGGAGAACTTTATTCATTTCACATAATAGAATGAAAATTTTGAAAATGTATATACAAATAACTTTTATAATTACTTTATTTTGTAAAACTTAAATAATGTTTTCATTGTTTCCGGTACTTTAACACATATGAAAAATCAAAAATATAATACTAAAGTAGTATTAAAAATAATGAGTGTATTAAAATGTACAAATTGAAATTAAATTTTTAATTTAAAAAAAAATAAAATTATTTTATACATTTTTGCATTTCTAATGAAATCAATTGAAAGAAACTTTAGAAGCATATTGATTTGTTGAATATTAATTTAAATTTATGTAATCTACCAACAATGATTTTGGATGATTATGCCAAAGAAACGTTTTCTCATTGAAATAACAGCACTAGTAAAACCCTAACCAGGAAAAGGCATCCCCAACGTTTAATTACGCTTCTCCCTTAGCACGCTGATGTTTCCTTCCATTAAGGTAATAATTTTAATAATTTTTATCTCTTTCCTTATAATCTATCTAATTAAACTCATGCTTTGATCGTAATGCGCTCTATCACGTCTCTCCTCACTTCGTTCTTAGATATTTCCTTTTTTTTTATATATACATATATATGCACTACGCTTCTGTATCTGACGAAGGAATGTAATCACGATAATGAAATTATATCGAAATATTAATGTGAAATATTAACCAATCAATTCTTCAATCATGCATTATACTTTACTTTCATTTATCATTATTATTTTTATTATTGATCATCATTATTTATCCAAACTAAAAAGCTATATTTATTACAAAAGCAGTGAATGAAAAAGAGTTGCAAGCAATTGTGCGTATTACTAAATCCGTAATAAAACAAGAAATGAATTTTACAATGCAAATATGATTGTTCAGCGTCTAGTCAAAGGATAAAGCAAAAAAAAATAAATAATTCGGTATTTTCAGCAAGTAAGGGAAGATAGAAATAGAGATTGAGGAAATAAGAGAGAACATCCTGAAGCAGATCCCCTCATATTTATGTTTCTCAATCGGCATATTTCAGATGCGCTTTTAAATATTAAATCCTCGGTGGAAGGGTGGCTGTTACCCTTCGGCATTTCACTGCCCTCGCTCTTAGCGTAACCTAAATGTGTTTCTGTAATGCTTTGAGATACAAAATACGAGTCAAAATGCATAATGTTATTTATGAATTCATTATTGCGAAAATCTACGTACATGCTGATAACTTGTTCCGCAACATTTAAATACAACATTTTTCATTCCATCATTTTCATGGGAAACTTTCATACAAAAACCTTAATTAAACCCTCCTTATAATTTTAATTGACATTTGAGGTGTTCAAAAAGATGACTTTAGCATTTTCTCTCTCTCTATGACTCTTTTCTTTTTTTAACAAGTTGGCAAGAGACTTCTGTAAGAGATAATTCTCGGTTTTCCTCAGATGTTCACTTCAATCTCTTCGCGAATATTTGAAGAGGCCAGATCAAAGCGTGTCTGGTCAATTTCATCAACATTTGAATACGAGCTCACATCCTTTTCCTACATAAGTTCCACTACGTAGAAACAAACCGTCCAACAGGAAGCTCCGAATGAATCTCTTTTGCTTGCGAATAAGCGGAAAGAGCTAACACTAATACACGTAGGATGATCCAAGAAAAAGAGATAGACATCCCAAGCATCGCTTCAACTTTTTGGAACTTGTTAGAGTTCGGGGGTATGTTAGACGTATTGCAATATAACATTACACTTTTGGTGCTACTCAGAACATCATCGTTGCTTCTTTGCTTCATTACTTCGTTGCTGCGTTGCGCTTGAAAAGAAGCCATCAATTCGACTGGAAAAATTTCTCTAAATAGAACTTATCTCAATGATTAACATCTCAAGTATTCGCAAAACAGGAACAATTCTAAAGTAGACTTTCTCAATCAAACGAGTTGATTTTTCAAATAAGAATTTTTCCTAATTTAATAGAAAAAATTTTTTAATAGGAAAAATATTATGTTATAGCAGTTTCTTTCTTCTGCATTTCATCTCATTTAATTCAAATTTATAAGCAAGACCTTGAAATTCACACCATAAACATACTTCACATGAAAACAAGTCCTTAGAGTTTGCAGAGGGAGGTCATAGCCGGAGAAGTTATGTATGATATTTAGCTCACCGTCGCCGGCCAAAAGCATCTTAAGTTTTGAAGTGGAGCATACACACGAAATTCATGAGTAAACCAACGCCCTTGGCGCAATGGCAACTTCCTCCCGCGCACAGACTCGCCCTCACTTCAACGCGAATTTGATATTCGTAAATCTGTCGGCCAGCTGCTATAAATCAAAACTACCCTCCTTTTCCGGAAACTACCGCGTGCACTCACAGTAAAAGATCAGTGCCCGGCAAACAAACAAAGACAGACAATTCAAAGTCCCTTTTGAGAGTATAGCAACATCCGCTCGACATCTCTTAAAAATTGATTTCAGCCTCCGCTTTTTCTGCAATGTCGCCAAAAGTGAAATGTTTTTCGTTTGCATTCATACTCACATTTACAATCGAACATTCAAATGGTATTTTAAGGTTTAGAATAATGGAAATTTATAATTTATTGGCTATGATGAAAATTTATCTGGACAACTTAAGTAGAAAAGACAACTTAGTAGGTTTCACATCCAAAGAAATATTCGAATAATTGTAATATTTATAGTTATTGTTAAAATAATACCCTAGTAGAAATGGATCGGGCTTTCACAAGGATGTAACGCTGGCGCTGATAGGAGCCTGATAAGAGAACGTCGCCTTGTGGAGGCCCCATCAGCGCCAGCGTTACATCTCTGTGAAAGCCCGATCCATTTCTACTAGGGTAGTTTTAATTAATTAAATATTTTGAATATTGAAACGATGTACAAGCAGAACATTAAATTTACATTATTGTTAATATGTTAAAACACTTTTTCTGCAGAAAATCGAAGTTAATTGATATTTAGGGAGTTATAAAATATAAAAACCAAAATATGATATCCTCCGATACGATACGCCAAGATTAATTTCCAAATTTGCATTTACTCATACCTTAAAATAGAAAACATAAAAGTGCTCGATATTTTGTGATCTTTAGTTAAATTATCTTAAAAAGTTAAGCGAGCATTTGAATTGATTTCGAAATTATAATCAGGTTAACCTAGTACTAAATTTGAAACAAATATGACTGGCCCAGAATTTATGTTTATACAAGACAACTTAAGGTATAGTTTTTCACTATTTTCATTAAATTTTTTGGTTTTTACATTTTCAGGATAATTTATCCAGGTTTATTAGTAGTAAACCTTCATTTTCCAAGTACAATCAAATTTCTTTTCAATGTCACACCGAAAAAAAATTTATCCCATTTTCTGAAATTAAATACAAGACTAATAGGATCTAGGTCTTAATTCAACGTTATTTTATACTTGATATAACATTTCACTTTTACTAAAACTAAAAAAACGACGTTAAGAAAGAAAAAATGAAATTAAGAAAATATTGTTTACAGTGGCACTAAACGTTGATCGGTATCACTAAAATCAAACATATCCTTTTTGTAATCATTATATCTGTCCCATAAGAAACTAAGTTAAGAAAGAAAATAAGATTGAAATATTCCAATGTACTTATAATAATTTTAGAATTAATTATGCAAAATACAAAGACAAATTATAGTGAAAGGGATTATAAGTGTCGAAATAACGATTAGCATAGGCAATATTGTTGTCTCGAAAAAAGCACAGGAGAAAGGAAGAGTGAGACTAGTAGTTACAAGCGAGGCTGGCCCGCGGCCTGAAGCGATGCTAGGAATTCTTGGCGGGAGTCATAGCGCCCTTAATTAAAAATCCAACAAACCCCAAAACGAGGCAGCAGCTAGCGAGATAGCTAACACAAGCAAGCCGGGTTTTAAAGGCGGCAACGCCGGACGCAGGCAGGCAACGAACTAACCCGGCTGGTCGTACATCGACGCAGACCGCATTCTTTCGTTTAATTCCTGCGAATTTATAGGAGTGTTGGCAACCAGGCAACGCCACCGCCTGTTGTGTTTGCAAGCGATTCGAAAAAGTATTACCCTCCGGTAATTGAATTCGACGGACGATGCCGCCACGTAGACAAGCTTGTTTCTTCGCTAACATGACTTTATTTATAGACTTTTTTTATTAACCGGCATTTTTTTCATCTTTTCTAACTATTTGAACAATTCAACTAAGGACTAACACATAATGCCTTATTAAAATCCACTAACTACAATGTTAGTTTCAGAACATTTTTAATGACTTCAAATCGATTTTGCATTTAATTTTATTTTGCTTTATTCGTTTTTTGCAAGTTAATAATGATGATAAGATATTAAAAATTAATAATCTAATAAAAACTTTCAAAAATGTATTCCAAAAACTTCAAAAAGTAATATTAAATTTTTCTTTGATTCCTTCGCTAAGCGGATTAAAGATAGACGAATTCATAACATTGTCACACCGTTAAGTGAAATTAGTAATGAACTTAATTGAAACGAAAAATAACAAGGCGTGGAAGCATCGTCTCGTATCTATCGTATCTCGTTATGTTAGCGAGGGCAAACCGTGAAACAGGAAAGCACAAGAAGGCAATAGTGGGATAGCAGCTAAGACGCTGGGGGTAGAAATAATTAAAGCAGCGCAAGTTTTTACGACAAGGTGTTCATTACCGTGGGTAATTAAGACGCCCCTTAACTGTACCCGCTATCCACTCACGAGAAGGCGGTAAACCAACTTCTCAGTTAGTGTCGGAGGGTGTCGACTGCCTTACTTGCTTCGCAAGTGGTGAAGAACGAAACTTTGAACGAAACTTTTTATAAGTAGGTGGTCCTTTATCAACCATTATATTTGACAGCACAATTTTCGTCAATTTCGATTTTCAACTTTATCCAAATTTAATTGCGTATTTCTCAAGTATTGCCATCAATTTAATTCAATGCACAACACAAATTTAAAATTTAATTATAAATTGTTTATTAGACAAACAAACATTGTTGAATGTTATTATTTATTATTACAAAAATTAATGTGATATTATAGCAATAACTTTTTTTTCTAAAACGTTAAATACAAATCAATTGGCAACTTAGATTTCGTTCCATTACGTCGTTGTTTTTGGAGGGACAAAGATTTAAAAGGTGTTTTTGCCAAGCACCTATCTCTGACACAAAGTGATAATAAGCATTTCAGAATGGTTCGAATATCCCGGTTAAAAGGGGGAATGAGAGGAGCGAACAGGAAAGGTGAGGACATAACTCATTTCCCGAAGCAACGAAAGTGGTGATGTACGGCGGTTGCGGGACAGTATAGAAGTCCCTTGAGGAAGAAAAGAGAGACTAAACAGAGCAAAGGAAGAAAGATAACTGCCGAAATACAGTAGGGCAAGCGGGGGCTTGAATATGGCCGAAGAGAACTAAAAGTGGTCGAACAGAATGTTGCAAGGGAGGAATCAGCGGCTCTTAATAAGCTAAAGTGCATGCAAACCAAGTGCAAAGAGTTTTCCGCTCGGAGCAGCAACAGAAATGTGTACGGCTATCGGTAACAAGAGCAGGCAGGATGATATTTCAGGCGGCTAAATTATGGCCAGTGCGGATGGAAGCGAACGATAAGTCCCGCCGAAAAAAAGCGGACCGACTGGCGATTTGGACTGGCTTTTTGCATCAACTCCTGTGAATCAAAGTGCTTCTTCCATTTCGTTCTTCGACTCGTTTCAAAGTGATAAATGCACGCGAGGGAAATATGACTGAGAAAAATATGAGCGCAAAGATGAGGATGAGGCGAGACGCTCTTTCGGCACGGAGAAATCGAAAAACTAATATCCGACCCCGAAGCTCGTTTGTTTCGTATTGTTTCGGGCTTGGGTCTTGGTGTGATTGAGTGTCTCCATTCTTCATACTTCGAATCGTTTCATTCTGATCCTTTCTTTTTTTCCCCCTATTCCACCCCGTAGGCCACGTTGACTCAACAAAGACAGTTTATAGTCGAACAAAAAAGACACTCCATTTTTGCGAATGAACTTATTCACAGCCTTTTCCGTGTCCTTTCGGGAAAGCGTAATTAACCCCGCACAGTTGATTTGTGAGGAAAAAAGTCTGCGTAAATTAAAGCAACAGAATATATTCTAATCTCTATATTAAAATGAAAGAAATGCAAAATTCCTTTTATTAAATGTTTAAATAAAACCTTATTGGATACATATAAATTAATTTCTTTAATCAGCAAGTAAACAAATAAAATAAATTTTAAGTCACTAGGGCAATATAAATTTATCGAGAAGAACTAGTTATTAATGCGTAAGCAGGACTAAGGTAATTCCTTCGAAAGGACCCGAGCTTACAGAGAACTCAACGCTATTTGGATCTTTGCTAATAATCCTACTTCGTCTCTGTTGATATTAAGGGTTGCAGCAAGTTAGTCCTCCTTAATCGCCTAGATCGTACTCGTGCATTTATGATATCTTTACATTGCAATATCCATTAACCGTTAGAATTATTGATTGAAATACCGCGGTGTATGAAGATTCATTCACATAACATTTCATACCATTTTATCATCTGTACGAATATCTGTACGTATCATCTGTACATAATGTACATTATATATTTCAAATCAACTTTCTAAACTTGTGTATTGCATTTTTCATTATGCAATAATTAATTATATATATTTATAAATATTTTTTTTGAATTGTGGATAAAAAGAAGTTGTAGTAAATTAATGAAATAAACTGACCAAAGTTCAAATTGTGAACGGGGTATTATTTTGAGTAGTGGAAACATCACTAAATGGCTATTATACAGCTGACGTATAAAGCTGATGGCTCCATCGGTCAGAGACACTTGAGTATCGGGCTGTTCGAAATCAGCGTTAACTACTTGGCTTACCGAGAATCGCCGTTACCATTGCCGACCAAACTCGGCTTCGCATTAATCGGAATCGCGCCACTCGATCGAGGTCGATAGTGCGGTTAGTAAAGGTGCTGGCAAAATACAATATTTCACATTTTTGCGTGCGAAATTCTATTATTATCGTACAATTGGAACAAACAAATGAAAAAAAAAGAATGCTCCTCTAAATTACACTTTCCATGTGAAAATTGATTCATTCCGATAGTTACAAATCAATCGTAATTATATATACTAAAGAAACATAGAAAAAAAAGAAGAGACTATCGATTGGAATAATAAAAAGAGCCAAGTTGGAATATCGTCTGTCAATTATAGCCGTCGGATGAAATTCGCTCATATAAAAGTCTTTCAATCGACCGGGATACCTCCAGTTTTTAATTCAAGCAAACTGTGTAAGTTGATTGCCCGAGAAGAAGCGACGAAGGGTCGTCAAAATGTAAAGGCACCGAACCAAGTCGCAAGTAACAAGATTTAGTGATTTTTAATTCTAAGGATTGGACGTTTTCAAGCGCAGTCAATACGCCGACAAGTACGCGCCAACAACACAGACGAACGAATAGACGAAGCGAACGTCAGAGAGAGAGAATGACGCCAATAGCTTGGGTTCCCCTAAATCGCTAATAAGGCCTCGCAAACCTCCATACATCCCACCAACAGAGATTCTCGCATTCGGTTCTCATTCCGGGCGTTTCACGGTTTGTGCGGGATTCGATTAATTTCGATGTCGCCGCTGCAGCCGTAATTGATCCTTTGCAATCGATCGTTTCAAATGAGTGTTCTCTCCGCACTCTTCTTCATCTGTACGAGTAAACTCAAGAGCCACTGTATGAAATCATGAGAATATTGTTTATTTGTCGATAACCATATGTTTGATTCATCCACGACGTTCTACGACTGCTTGAATAATTACTTCGTATTTGTATTTTAAAGCTATGCGATTTAGTGGAAAAGTACATTCAATGAATATTACAATGGATTTTTAATTAGAAACGAGAATAAATAGTTATTCGAATGTGACATGAAAATTGTTATTGAAAGTAAAGTCAAAAGCATAACTTTGTTCATGTAAATATAAATTGAAAACGACTAATGAATACATAAATTAATTTAATGAAATTGAATTGTAAATGGTACTTTTACAGAATTTTTGTTTATTATAAAAGTAAAATGTTCATTGACAAAATAAACGTAACAAAATAAATAAATTTTAAGTAAACAATTTGTTGCAATGAAACTAACATTATATTTGTTTAAACAAACACGTAAAAGATAAGCAATAATTAAGTAAATTAATAATTCTGTAAGCTTAAACTTTGCACAGTTTGTTCAATTATGATATTTTCATATTAATGAAATAATGAAATTCCATGAAACAGCTAGCACACATAATAAAAATGTGACGAACGACGATGTACAACGCGAGCATTATTGTGAAAATTTTTTTTTTGTTCACCATCGCATCGGAAGTTTTGTGTTTGAGAACCGCTTAGTATTGATACCCGATCAAGCATCCCCTGGGGGTTTAATTAAATACAACCCTATTGCACTCTCCTACCCTGTCGGAGGATTTTCATGAAGCTGATGATGTTTTTTACAAGAACGTCTTTGGAGACAAGTTTTTTTCATCTTGCTCTACTTTTTGAAACGTTGCAAGAAGCAGAATTATTAAAGTCAAGCATTATTTTCTGTTTCATTTCTTCGTTCGTCTATTTTGGACTGAAAATTCCTTTCTATTGATAAAGAGAGGGAGACAATTATCTATAAGAAATCGATGGTATTTGTTAAAGATAAACGTGAAGATATGAAATATTGATGTTGGAATGATAGTAAATAAATTGTATATTGAAATTACAATTGATGAAAATAAATTTGTCGGGGGACAATTTTTGAACAACATAAAAAAAAAGATTTCAGAATTATCAGATGAAAATTAATGGCGAAAATGTAATTGTTGGTATAGTCATTATGTACGTAAATGACGAACGCTGAATATTGGCGTGACATGTGTTTGTATAGATATATAATAGGTCTATGCTGGTGTGATGTTGGTAGCAATGCTCTTGGCGATATGACAGGATCGCGTGGCATGGGAGCGGTAACACCCCCCGTGTCAAGAATTCATGTAGGGTAGGCAGGGGATCATAATTAACCGAATACCAATACTCGTCCACTAACCCCCTCCATTTGTGACATACACGCCACATACGTGGTTAATTGTAGTGACATGTATACCTGTTTACCTGCGTGTTAGTGAATATACGTGTATGACGCGACGTAAACGGCAAACTTGTTAGCACCCTGAGATACTAGTTCATTTCATTATTACTTTTATTATTAACAATTGTTAATGATACACGCAATGTAATTTATTATATAGTTTAAAAACCAATAAAAGGTATTATTTTTAGTAATACAATATTAATATACTTAATTTATTATAAAAAGAAGTAATATTGCGAGTTAAATTTCGAAGCTTTAATTTTAGAGAATTAATTAAGCAAATGTCATGTATTGGCAACTTTGTCATGAGTAATAAAAAGTTTTTTGCACAAATTAAATTATATGATTGTTTGGATAGTATATTATTAGTAGATGGTAATTAATTTTGAAGAAATAGTATTAAAATGTATTATAAGGCTTTTGCACAGTTGACTGTAGCGCCATAGTGACAAAAATAAACACTACGGCATATAAAATTTTATATTTAGTAAATTACTTATAGCAATAAATACGAATGTACTATATTATTTGTTTGTGTATAATATTTGTTTATATTTGTTTTTAAATAAACCAACTAAGCTTCAATTATGTTTTCTAAATTTATTTATCACTTTGAAAATGGAAATAAAATATTCAATGTACGGATTTTGAACATGACGTAGTAAACACTTTTGCCACTATGGCGCTAAAGTTAACCATATACGAGGCCTATAACTATAAATGTTATCATGTTATGAGAAGAAACTTAAAAAAACTATTTTGAAAAAAATAATAATTTGGAAAATGAATTACATGCAGTTTAGTACAAGGTCATTTTAATTTTATTTTTTAATTGGTTCATTTTTATGTTTCCAGTCCTTATTTATTCATTTATAATGTGGTCACTATTAAGTGCACGTATTTTGCATAATATCATGCAAAATACGTATTTTGTATATCACATTTACAATTTTTATTGTCGATAACATACAACGACAAGCGACGTAGAATATAATCTTATTAAGTTTTTGAACACATAATACATTCTACGTCATTCGTGTCACTTTATTCATGATTTACTCACGGAGTCGGGCATTTTTCATCAATTAATATTCTTCGAACAATGCAAATAATACAACCAAGAAAAATATTTCATTTAATCTACTAAAACTAACCGTACAAAAAAATATATTTGAGTTAATTATTTAACACATAGTAATACTAGAAAAATTAATTATTCCGTATCATAACTTTTTAATGAATATAAATTTATTTAATGAATTGATGTGAAACATGCAGTGAAAATTCAATTTATATACAAAATTAAAATAAAATTATTTTATTTTCGACGAAATTTATGCTTTTTATCTATACGTTTCTTTCGAAAAAACTCTTTTTTAATAAAAAATAATTAATTACAGTCCAACCTCCGAATAGTCCGTAAGTGTTTCTCTTTCTATCAATATACATATTCATGAGAATATAAGGATAGAGTTATCGGATTATGTGGAGGTTTAACTGTAGCGTTTCAAGAAATTAATTTAACAAAGTTTAACATTAAAAAAAAAACTTGATACAAAATGTGTACTACAATAAAGTGAAGTTATTATATTATTTAAGTAAATTTCGTTCACAAACTTTAACAAAAAAAATTAAGCATTTATACTATATTAATCAATATACAAGCCACATAATTTGCAAACCCCATTGATTTTACAACACTTTGTATATCATAATTATCTTTGTAATAAAATAAAAAATTTTTGAAGTGGTTAAATGCGAAAAACCGTAATCAGTTTTTCACAATATTGGTTTCACTATTTTTTCATTTGATTAATATGGTAATGTTTTGAACGCTCTAAAATTCCAGAGATATGCATCACATTGTTACATTTTTGAACTATACAAACCTCCAATCATTGTTTTGTAATTGGTTGTCATCATGCGAGTAACTACCACTGTAGAAATTGATGTGAAAATTTTCCGAATAGTTTCATGTCATATCTAACGATGTTGTATTAACTAAAATTCAGTTGATTGGAATTCCTTTTCAAATTTCAAAACCAAATGCGCGACATTTCAATATGTTCTACAAAAATGAAATAACGTAAAATTATTGTATACAAAATGAAGTATAAGTAGAATTAATTAAGAAAAATAAATAAAAAACATCGATAACTTTAATTACAATCTATTTTATTTTGTCATATATTTTTGAATAAATATATAGATTTATAAACATCTTATATACAAGTTAAAAATGACTTGATTTTGTATTAATTTTTTTCTAAATCAAATGAAAGATTTTTATCATTATTTAAATGATTTCTTCTGTAACATTGTTAAGAACATATAGACATATGAAGTTCCGTAGACTGAAACTGAAAATAAATAAAACTGAAGAAGGACAAGCAAGTAGAAGAAAAAGACATTTGTAGGAGGTTTAGACGGCAATTCGGAGTGGGACCACGATTAAAAATTCCGTCTGCAAGAGAGCGCAGTGCGAAGCTCCTCTTATGCGTCCCTCGGTGTTACATCTGCTCTTCCGCAAAAAAAAGTATCCGCTACAGAGTACAGAAGAACGAACAACTAAAGTAACATTATTTAGAAAAGGACGGAAGAACAAACACAATAAGAGAAATACGGAAAGGAAAAACGTCAATATTGCTATCTTTGTCAGCAAAATGGTAAATATAAAGCGAGTCAAAATAAAACTATATATATATGTCAATTGAAGTTACAAAAAAGGTTTTAAACGGCTAAAAAGTAACTAAATACTAAATTTGTATGTTTTTAATAACTGGATTATTTATGCTTTATTGAATAAGTAAATATTAACAATTAATTAAATAATCATTTAATGTTTCATAATTTTTTATTTTATTACAAACAAAAAATATATTGACTTAAAAATAAGTAAAATTATTGATATGGATAAATAAAAGGAATTTAGTGGAAAATTTAAATGTAAATTTAATTAAATTATTCATTAATAATATTTTAATAACAGTTTGATAATATTAAATAGAAGTTAAGGTACAACATGTAAGTTAAAAACAATATTCATTAAAAGAATACAATTAAGTATTAAAATAAAACTTAAAAAATGAAATTAGGTTTTCAATATTTAATTATTTTGTTTCATTAAATCACCAAAAAAAGTTTTTATTATAAAAACTTAAGAAAGTCAATTTCCAAGGGATCGCATCTTTAAATTTATCTATATGTGAATAAATAAAATTAATCCAAGAAAATGAATATGGATACAAACAAGTAAACTCAATAACCTTTTAAGTTATTAAATGAATATTAAATGTAAAGAAATATTTTTGTACTGTAATAAAATACACTCGACTTCCTCTTATTGCAACACCTAATATTACAACGAAATTTGTTCCGATAATGCAACGGATGAAGCGTAAATAATTTTGGTGCGAAATTCAAAATGGATTTCAATTTTTTTTTCAGATAATAATATTTAATTTTTAACTTTTTCTAATCATTTTTAAACTATTTGGTATGTTATTCTATATATTAAAACATAAAAACTCAGAGATTTTAACTCAAAAAATTGTTGCATTATGAACAAGTCAAGTGTATTTATGAAATAAAAGAAAGGAAAGTAAATTAAAATATAATAATATCTCAATGATAAAATCTGTATATTATATAATCAACAACAAAATTACTATAAAATAACCATATCACATAGAAATCATACATTTCAACACATTTTCATCGTATTTAAAGTATACTGAAACTTTGAAGAAAAAAAGATTTAAATTCTTGTTTAATTACGAGCAAAAGAAGTCAGATCAAATCACTTCATATTTAGAAATATAAAGTAATGTTGCATTATATTTAAGTGCTACAATTAATCATAAAAAATAGTCTGACCATCTATGGACTAGATTCTGGACCTCGTAAAGTAGGAAGAAACGAAGAGAAAAGTAGGGATGCAAAAATGGAAAAAGTCAAGACAGCGCAGAGATGTGCGAGGAAGCGAGAGGAGACACTGGTGGCGTCATTGTCTGCGACTCTGCGGGTTATATCGTGCTTCTTGCAAGCCGAGGAGGAAAGATAGGGAGAATGAGAGAACGAGCGAGTCAGCCCGCCTTTCAACCCCAGGGTCGCCCCTTTACGGGTCTGCCGGTGGTGGCGGCGGTGTCGTATCTTGGCCTCCGCGGCGCGCCGCTCTATCGACGTACAGCCACCCACCCCACTCTTCTTTACTGCCTCCACTGCTCTTGCTTTGCTCGCTTGCACCTTCTCATCCCAACCTCCCCTCCCTCCTCCCCCACACTTCACCCTGCACCTTTTCCTAGCTCTCTTCTGCACTAACGCCGTCTTCCTTTGTATCTCCGTTTCTCTCTCTCTCTCTATCTCTCTCTCTTTCTCTCTCTTTCTCTCTGTCTAGTTCTCTCCTCCATTTCTCTTACCGAGTCTCTTAGGTATCGCCTTGCTTACTTGCTTGTGCTTGCTTGAGCTTACTTGCTTGTGAGCCGCCATTGCCTCAACCATAACTTGCGATTTCCAAGATAGGATATAGTTCGCTTTACAGATTCGAATGCTAGTTATGACGCTGGAGAACGTTTCCAACAGTTCCAAACATAAATAACTTCATGAAATACATGCGATTTTCTTGATGGAGATTTGTACAAAGTTTTATCGTCCAGTTTTAAATGATGGATATTTAACATTTTAGAATTACAAAGTTCAATGAGAGATAAATATATTGCTAAACTTATTTTTTATATAAACAAAACTGTGATATGTATAATGATGAAAATACAGTCCAGTATGGTCAATAATTTTGTTTTATACTACTACTATTACATTTTACAATGTTGTTTTAGTTTGTACTACTTGACAATCTGCATTACTTTTAATTTTTTTTTATTAAATATTCTTTGTGGAGAATTATATATTTTACAATTACATATTATTTTGTTGAAAATGTTAGAACAAATTTAGAGAAATACTTCTGCTGATTATAATTGGAAAAATGTTTAAACTTTTGAATGTAAATAATTAAAAAAAAATGCTAAAAAATCCCATGAAGTGTAAATAAAATGAGTTAATACTAAAAAATGTGAATGTAATTTAAATTTTAATATTAATATTAACACATAAAGTTATATTTTTAATATAAGCTATTCAATTAAAATACAAATTTAATTGAATTAATTTGAAGTTTGAAAATTAAAAAATAGTAAAATAATTTAAACGGAGCTATAGATAAATTAATGTTCAAAATATATAAATTACTTTTTATTTATTTGAAAGGATATTTTTGTATACAAAGTTTCAAAAAAGACCTTAATGATTTGTTATACAAGACATTTATTTTTAATTTTATATTGTAAAAGTTCAGTACAATTCAATGTTAAATGTAGTTGTTTTAAATCATTTAAAATTTAAGTGTCACAAAGTTAATGTTGATAAAAATGTCTAAATCTTAATGATTTAGACGATAGTTATTATAAATAATTGTAATAACTGTCGTCTGAATGATTTTCAAATAAATGTCCAGACTATAAATAAAAATAACAAGTCACGTGAACAAGAGACCCTAGAACTGTAGACATGATAAGGGAGATACAAGAGAAGAGAATAGAAGCTCAAGAACGCGTTATTGAGATGTCTGCCGGAGAATTAGGATGTTGTTCGTTGAAAGCGCTGACGAGGATATTCAGATCTTTGGTCAAATTCGATGTGGAAACATCAAGTGTGTTATGCAGTTTCAGCGTAGCAAGGTGCTTTCCACAACACGCCTCAATGACCATCTGCGGCACGTTGTCAAGAATTTTCGAAGTCATGCCATCTACGAAGATACTCCAAATTTCATGAATTTTCCATATATGTCTTTCTAAACATAGTTTGAATCGTTATCAAGCTTACGTTGAATTCATTAGATCCTTTGCAAATTCGTTAATTTTATAAGATATATTTATTTTAAGAAATAACAATTCATACAAATTTTAACAACTATTTTTTTTTCATTTTCAAAAGTGTATTATTAAAAAGACATTTCTATTAATTGATTAAAATTAACGTAGGGTGATTGCACCAGTAAATAGACAGTTAAGAAAAAACCTGACTTTCACTTAAAATATAACATAAAAAACACTAATAAAAATAGTTCAAATAAATAAAAATACAATCTTTGTATACTAAACTTTTAAAATATATAAATAAATATGAGTATTTTATGTTGAAATTATTATTTTTTAATGCTTTAAAAAAAAACATCAAATTTCACCAGTGAATGGACATCCACTATAGTCGAGCAAAAATTTTCCGGAATTCACGAAAA
>JABFPJ010002846.1:0-18024 GCA_022817425.1 Gryon sp. ZL-2020
TAATTTTCTTAATCTTAGTCTGTATTAGAATTTGTACACTGGTAAATTATAAACTTATATTCATGCGTAATATAAAACTATAATTATAATAAGAAAGCACTTTCATTTATTATATCATATGATTATTAATGCAACTTTTTCACTTCACTGAAATATTTTAAAATATTCTACTGACAATGTAGCAAATATCACAAGCGAGAATGAAAAATGTGCGACATAACCTCTTATAATTTAAATTTAAATTTAGTATTCAGAGAACAAATATTGATCAAATATTAATTCTAATACTAGTCTACAAAATTGATTAATATTTGTGTGTTACTACATACTTGACTTTTAATTTAGCAATTCTGGAGTTGCTATTAATTTCTCATTGATTACATTTCAATATTTGTTCCATTATTGGTCAGTTCGCTGGATCCAATGAAATTGACTTAATCTTGGAACCCACGTTTGGTTTATTGGGAAAAGTTGAATGAGATTTAAGGTATTGATTACTTTTGTTTCTTAAAATTATAAGTAACAATAAGTTAACTAATATGAAGCAATATTTAGTCAAAACATCATGGATAAATAATAATCACTGAAATTTCGACTAACGAGCAGCTACTCAGAGTATAAACAAAGCTAGCGCATGACGTCACGTGAGTGCTTCAATTCGTTCTGGATTGGATGGCCGTTAGTCAAAACTTCAGTGATAATCCATGAAGTCTTGACTAAAAATGTCTTAAGTCCCATTCACTAACGATCGAACAAATGCTTACTTCTCATTGCTTAAGATTTAAAGAATACTTCTTCTATAGTTCTTTTGTATTTATCCCTAAAACGATTTTTTAGAATAAAACGAACAAAATTTAGTGATTAAAAGATAAACTTTTTGTTTTCATTAACCAAGAAAAACTTTACTTTTAAATACACAAGCCTCTTACTGTTAATATGCCAACAGTTGTTTCAGTGTAACATTATTTTTTATGCATTCTATTATTCTATATTTTAATACTTTATATATTAATAATAATATTTTATATATTGTTTATTATTCAAGCAAAGTAAATTTTTCCGAAACGCGATTTGTAATAACAATGATAATAATAATTATAATTATTATTATTATTATTTTGTTATTTACTTTGAGTTTATATACCTTCGTGAGTTGAGATAACTGTTTTGCATATTTTTCGATATAAATTATTACACAGAAATGAAATTAATGTAACGAAATTATGCTGTTATTTGTCTATGCATTTTTTTTATTTACATTTTTTAAATAATAATATAATAATGTGGTTGAAAAAGAATATTTGATATACCAATAGCTTTTATAAAATAAATGACTAAATTGTACAATATTCTAAAATTATACTAATGTAATAACTTGACAAATAAATAACTTTTTTGATTAGAAAAATTGATTTCAAGAACCGTAACGAAAAATTCGTAAAACTATATTACATCATAATTGCAAGTAATTGAAATCAATTATAATAAGTGCTATTGATGGCATTAAATGAGCATAATATTTAAGACCATTAAAATAGAACATTTGCACGATTCATGAAACGTATTTACTATCTATTCGCAGTGTTACTCTAATAGAGTTATTTTTACATGCGAAATTACATCAATTTTACCTTGACAAAAAATCAAGCAATGAAAAAAAAATAATAATAAAACGGTACAATTGAAAAAGGAAATCAATATAAGTATTTTATTCATGATATTGTTTTGAATTGCAGACAATTTGAATACAAACGAGCAAAAAAAAAGTTGAGATATAAAAAAAACTTTTATATTAATGCAAAGTTTCTCATATGAAGATTTTTTTGTACAACAATTGCGAATAAAGTTGTGCAATAATGAACTTAATTCAAGACACTGAAGAGTAGAACAGCACACTTCACAATGAGAGAGAAATGTGTTTTCCACTTTGCAATTCCATTATTTTTTATATAACTTCCTGCATTTTGAAGAATGTCTTCCAACGTGTATATTCATTTACTTTTTACGCTTGATATTTCACCCCTTTTTTTCTTCACCAATATTTGCACATTTTTTCATTTCTATTTTGCTTCTTTTCTGTATTTTTATCTTTTATGTGTTTGCGTGATAATGAAAGCGAGAAAGAGAGAGAATATCTTTTATTATTATTGACCCTGCTTGAAAAAATTCAGATGAAGTAAAGTGTGCACTTTAACGAGTGCATAACTGCATGCTACTGAATCATGTAAGAGTAGATTAAATTTAGAATGTAACACAAAAAAAATGGATGCTTTTTTTATTATAATATAGAAATATATTATTAAAATTCAGCTAAATTAACCTGCTTTATAAATAAAGCAAAATGAATTTAAAGTGAATAAAACATTAATTACAGTTGCTTTAATTACATTTTAATTATATTTTGCTGTAATCATAGTCAAATTTGTAAAGAATTTTTATAAAGAATTTTTGCTTACTTATTATTTTTCGCTCTTGTGAAGTTATAATTTCACAAGTTGCATAAATTTGCACGCATTTTAAATTTCCAAAACACATTTCAAGCTACTTGCATTATAACAGTTTCATATGCTAAACACATACACCAGCATACGTGCCTTTTTAATAAAATATTCGAGACATTTTTGTTCTTCTGAGATATATTTTTTTCGTACAAAGTTGATCGTAATATCGCGAGTTAAATATAAGTGCAGAATATTTATACAACATTTAATTATTAATAATCAAAATAATGTAATAAATGCAAGAAATATTTGAGACATATTTCTGCAGTTGAAATATGCTTTGAAATAGTACTAGTTTGATATGTAACTTTTCTCGAATATTATTTATGTAACATTTGCAAAATTATATAACAAAATCATTATTATTATTATTATATAAAAGTAAAGAAATGAATAAAATATTTGTTCAAGAAAAGTTAATATTGAAATGATCAGAATAGAATGTCAAATATCTGTTAACAAACTTTTAAACGTATGCTATTAATTATATCGGTAATTAAGTCGACACTTAGTTGTCATTGATACTCGACTTCTCACATTCAGTGTAGTATATTGATCATCGTCTTTGTATTTACATAGTCGGGATTGCCGGTGAGCGTTTATTGTTAAGTAAAACCACACTTGAGTTGCATAAATATTTGCGGAGAGATAAAATGAACGGCATTTTCAATTAAAACGTGTTTTATTTAAATGTGAATTTCAATGGATACTCATCATTTTTGTTTGCGATTAAACGAGATGACAATTTTAATAATTTCATTTAAAACCGCTAGTTAGTGTGTATCTCAAGAACTGTTACATAAATAATTCTCAGTACATTTTTTTGCATTTAAAAAGTAAACGTCATATTTGCATTAAATATGTATGAGTCGTAATTATCATCGCTTTTTCATTTCAAGTGTCATTCGAAGATTTTTACGAGAATTATTAATGTTGATTAAAATCTCTCGCTTCTGCTTGTTCTTAATCGTGAAAATCATTGATTCGTGCCATAAATTACACAAAATTGTAATTATTAGTCAAGTTTCAGTTATTATTTTGAAGTAGAATATACATTACATTTTAATGATTATTATTCAATTTAAATCGATCTTTTCGCCTGGTTACAAAAACATGAGTTTTAAACTGAGAGTGAAATAAACTGACATATAAACTTTTGTCAGTTCTATCAATGCGAGATAGCAAATATCATCATCCGCTTTGCAGTGCAATTAATCTCGGCTTGAGCCTACATCGAATGACACAATCTGACATCAAAAATGCTCTTTCTTTGCAAACAAAAGACAAATAGAGAATGAATATTTTGATTGCGACTTAAGAGGATGGCACAGTCATTGTCCACCAGATTTAGTGTTATTTTGATTTATATAATTATTACTTTTTATGATTGAATTTCATGAGATAGTCGGTGTTTATATTGAATGGGAGAATTAAACTGTGAAAGAAAATTTTATTTATTTACATGCAGTATTGAAAAAAACGTGAACAAATAAAAATAGAAATCTGCATTATCATTTTTTTTTCATGTTTTTTGCTTATTCTATACAACGAAAAATTATTTTTTATAGATGAAAATTTTCTCCCATTATTCAAAAACACCGAGTACCTACTCATGTTTTTATTTAAATCATAATATTTGTGTAAATCAAAAAGACAATAATTCCGGTGTAGCAACACTTGTCCATTCTCTTAAACAAGCCTGACAAATAATGGTGACTTTTCATTGTTTGTTTCAGATGCTGTGATTAGCGATGTACACATCTATGTCTGAAGCTTTTTGAATACTATCTTTTTTATCTCAGGTTTGTATATATACATTGAATACATACAAAGAATAAAGAATACAATGTTTTACATTACAATTACAATGTATTGCAAATTACAAAATATTTAAATTACAATGTTCTTTTACTGAGTAACATCTTGAAGATATTACCAAAGAAACTTTTGTAAACAAGTGAACTATGTTACTACATAATTGGACAAAAATTAAATTATATTTCTTTTTGCATACTAAGTTAATTTTGTTTTTGTATGTATTACAATATGTAAATTGTGTAAAATACATTATATAATAGTGATAATAAGTCTTTATGTATTCAAGCATTATAACTTTGTAAGTAGAATTTTAAGTAAAAAGAAAACAAAATGATAAAAGTGTATGCTTAAGCGTTCATATTTTAGTTAAGTAAAACACACAAATATTGAATTTCAGGATTATCGTCATAATGTCATCGTTTTTTGTGATTGTGTCAACAAGACAAGTCTGTCTCGAGTTGCACTCAAAAATGGAAGCTTGCTGGGCGAAAACATTGACTCAAATAGCACTGATAGGAACTGGTTAAACATGCCAATGAAAATCACCGATAAGTTCATGTCTGAAGCAAATTTTGTTGTATCAACTAAACGCCATTAGGTAAGCGCCAATTAAGCTCACGTCAAACTTTGTTTTGTTTATCAGCAAACGAACTCTGTTACATAAACTTCATGCTACTTTATTTAACGTACATTATTGTTTGAAATATAAGCAACTTCAATAACATTTTGTTTTTCATAAATAAAACATACAAATATTTAAGTTTTTTTAAATTAAGAAATAAGAAAAAGTTATTATTATTTTTTTGTTTTTCTCAGACATGAAGCCAGCAACCAAAATGGGAGTGATTGCTTTAATAAGCCTGTGCGTGGTTTTTTACCAATATCACTTGTCTACTGGAGTGCGATTCGACCAGCTGACAACCTTCAATGCACCAGATGCCATAGACGATGCAGAAAATGTCTCGATGAATCTCAACTTTAATACTTACTATGAAACGTCCAAAATTATCGAAGATATGGTAAAGTAGAAAACTTTGCTCAACATTCAATTTTCTTTTCATTTTCCCAGAAATAAATGATACCAAAGTAAAAACCTAGACTTTTTCAATATATTTCCTATTTTTTTATCGATCAATTTTTCTTTATTGAAACTGAAATTTCGTTTCAGTTTATTACATTTTTCTTCATTCATCTATTTTATTTCGATCAACATTTTGATATTAAGATTACAAATAATATACAATTTATAGGTACGTTCGGCAGTGTCATCTGTGCAGGAGACAAACGGCTTAAGTCCCGATATTGCATCGCAATTGATACACGATCTCACGGTGAAATTGTTGAACATCAACAACAATTTCGGCAATAATAATAATATGAATACTAACAACAACAAAAATGCGGCCGGATATCATCGACTTGCGGCGACAAATAAAAGTATTCAAATGTTGACAACGACTGTCGCGCCAACTACGCTGAATTCGCGACGCGAAAATACGTCCAGTGATTTGAACGTCCAGCCGCTTTACATAATAACGCCTACGTACCGCAGACCCGAACAAATCCCTGAGTTAACAAGACTTTCGCATACACTCATGCTAGTCAAAAATGTACACTGGTTGGTAATAGAGGATGCCACAGTAGCCACCAAACAGGTCACCGAATTTTTGAATAGAACGGGACTGAAATTTGAACATCTCATTGGTCAGTTTTACTTTTGTCAGATTGTATGATAATTGATAGTAATTATAATTGAAGGAAATGATTGCTTTGCTTTCTCGTCGAAACGGATAATTAATTAGAATGCGTTCAATTGGTTTATGATGGGTCGTTTATTAATGTTGATTGATATTAAATTATTATATCATTTGAGCACGAATATTTGTTGCGGCAATTAATTACAGTTATTAAAAATGTCTGCGAAAAGAAGTATCAGTAATATTAATTGACATTTCACTTTTCACAGTACTAAGTCAATTTTTGCAACGTGGTACAAAATAATTAATTTTAGAAATTTGGTTAAATTACAATTCGAGATTAAATTGTGGTCTTTTATTTTAGCTCCGATGCCAGAAAAATATAAAAACAAAAAAGGGGCAAAACCAAGAGGAGTATCGAACCGAAATCGAGGTTTACGATGGGTTAGAGCGAATGCTACAAATGGGGTAATTTATTTCGCTGACGATGATAATACGTATGATATTGAACTCTTTGAAGAGGTTTGTATAATAATATAATAATAATTTAATAGTTAAAATGCATAATGAGAATTAAAATTTTAGCTTCAAATTCTATATATATTATAGTAAAATAATTACAGTACAATAAAAATGAATTAATTTGAATAAAATTATACATTAAGTGATATTAAGTGAAATTCTAACATCTAAAAGAAGTTTAATTAAAATTACATTTTAATGGTTTTTCACTTATTTGAAACTTATACTTTTCAATTGTTATATAAAGCAATTAGTACGACAAATTTATTCTGAAATTTCTCTTGATATTTTATTAATGTATTTTATTATATTAATGATAATATTGTGAATGATAGAAAGCTTTTATTATATAATACATGTTTGAACAAATTATTTAATATAAATAAAACTTCATTAAAATATTTTAATAATAATATAAATATAAAAAAAATAAAAAATAATTTAAACATAAATCTAATTTGATCAGTTTTTTAAATAATAACATTACAAGTCTAATCTAATTTTAATCTATGTACTATTTTCTATAGTTATTATATTGTGTGTAACAGCATGTACTTATGTAAATATCATATGATAGTATTTGCATTTGTTTTTACGTAGATAATTTTCTAGAACTATGTACTGACCTAAATTTAATCGATTGAATATATTTATGTACTGTTTGTTAACTTTGACATACAATTATTTTGTAATTTTTTATCAATAAAAAGATTTTACGATAAAGTATATGATTAAATGTATAAGTATTTTTCATTTAGTAATATGAATTCTTACATTAATGTCTGTCAATTCTCAATTCAAACATTTTAATTATATACTTTCATTTTAATATTCTAATAAAAATTTCGCACGCTTAATTGAAAATGTTACTATTTTTGCTTATATAAAAGATTAATTAAGAGAAGTTTTGTCCTTAGATTATAAGTTTTTTGTTCAATCGAATGCTGTTTTTTAAGTTCGTATTTATACATTTGAATAAATTATAATTGCGAACAATTTAAATAACCTTTTATTCCAAAATATTTATAACTTTAATTGCGCTTTGTATATTTTTCTAATTTTGACATATTTATAAATAAAACATAAAAGATTATGTAAAGAAATAAAAAAAAAAGTTAATATCTTCAGAAACGATTTATTGATTTCGATAGAAAGAATTGTTTCATAAAGTGTACAACCAAGAGAGCAATAAAGTGGCTTATTCGGTACAATTTTCCAATAATTCTGGAAATACGAAAGTTTGATATACGAAATAAAAATTAATAAAAAAGTGAAAAAAAAGAAATTTATGGAAATGATGTAATTTGCTTTTAATTGAAATTTCATTAGATTTTAATTCAGCACAATTTAATGAAATCGCAAGAAGCAAAACTATCTTTTATATAAGCAAAATAATCAAACTGTCTTTTATATAATTTAAAATATTTCAAATTAATATTTTTAAAAATATACAAAAATTAAACTTTTTGAATGTTTTAATTATATAATATATTTATGCACGACGCTTGGTTCGTAATTTTGAATTATCTTTTTAAATATTGAATAATTCCATATCAAGGTGTCAATTGAAACGTTTATATTAAATGATATTTTTGCATATTTAAATAATTAAAATCTACTTTGTCAGTTCAATTTAACTGACGTATACAATAAATATATTGATTATGAATACAATAAATATTTGTCAGCAATAATGATGAACAAAATTAATTTGATTGAATTATTCATAAATAATAAAGTAATACAATTATTCATTGAAGTATAACTTTGTTATAATAATTTAGTTATTAAATATCCCATTTTGCACAATGATTTGATTAAAAAATATTATTTTATTAAAAATTGCATTCATAAATGGATCACTTGCATGAATATTAATGATGATCAAACTAAATTTGTTTGCAGATACGTAAAACTCAGAAGGTATCGATGTTTCCTGTTGGTTTGTGCACGAAATTCGGGATGAGTTCACCGGTTGTGAAAAACGGCAAATTTGACAATCGTTTTTACGACGGCTGGATTGCCGGACGCAAGTTTCCGGTTGATATGGCGGGTTTCGCGGTAAGCGTGGGCTTCCTTTTACAGCGTCCCAAGGCCGAGATGCCGTTTAAGGCCGGCTACGAGGAGGACGGCTTCCTGAGAAGTTTGGCGCCATTTGAGCCAAACGAGATCGAGCTACTCGCGGACAATTGCACCAAAGTTCTCGCCTGGCACACGCAGACAAAAAAGAACGAGCCAAGCGCGCCACTTGACATGCAGAAATACGCCGAAACGAATCTCGTCAAGCTTAAGCAACAGATCGTGTGACGCGACAAGTCTCTTTCTGCGATTCAGTGCCTAAGCGATTGCAATGATTCTTCCCACCCGACAGACAACAAGAGAATAACCAACAGACAGCACAATGCAACGCTCTGTTTAAAGAGTGAGACTATTTTTTCGCTCCCTATATAAACTTGTTGTTTTGTGTTTTATTTTTTACGAAATCTGCAAGAAATAAATTATTTTGCTGATAGAAACAAAATATATATATGAAGTGATGGAAGATTTTTTTAGAATTGCATATTTGCACATATTTATAATTGTATCATTTCAATGAATTCAATTTTTATCTTGTACTTATTATTTATAATTGTTTTTTGGAGAAATTACGATTGAAGTTTTGAGATAGTTCTATTGAACACAAAATATTGGTTAACAATCGAATATTTTTTTCTTTTATATCGATAAAAGACATTGGCTTGGGCAAATGTTGTCAATACAAGAGAAATGTATAATTTTAAACAAACACTTTTGTTTGAAAAAAACACTCTTACCTGTAGCTTGAAATAAGTCAAATATTTATGCAAATTATTTTTTCTCACACGTGTATCGAAAACACGTCTTTTCTTCCCTCAAAAGTGGGACGAAAGTGGCACTTTTTCTCCCTCGGGAGGGAAAGTATGTATAACTTAAATAAGTGAAACAATTTTTTTTAACTAGTTACTTTCCATCACTCTAATTAGTTTCCATCCCTCCGGAGGGAAAGTGCCACTTTTATCCCATTTTTCGAGGAAGAAAAGACCTTTTCGATACACTGGTGAGAAAAAATATCGTCCTCAACTAGGGAGAAATTACCGATTCTACTCCTAGTTGAGGAATATACTATATATAATTTATATTTACTATTTAATCTCATTAGATTATGCACAGAGTGATTTTTATTTTTATTAATATTTATATTTTTATATCTGCAATATTTTTATTTGATCTTTAAGTTAAATTTTTACTAACGTACTTAAAAATCAAATATTTTATTCTACGTATCTGTGATAAAGTTATACACTGATTTTTTGTATAATAAAATGTTTAATATTTGATTTTAATTTATACGAAATTATTCACAGTGCATAAATTTGGATGTTTAGTTAAATTGTTTTAATTCAAGATATTTTTAATAATTATTTTAAATGTAATATAAGCAAATATAAGGGTGACGTAACATACATTTTAAAGCAAACTTTTAATTGACTTTTAAATATACGTTTTTAAATGAGAGGCATTAATTAATATCACAATAGAACTATTTTAAAACAGTTATTATGAACTCGCAAAAACAATTATCTATAACATTTAAAAGTGCTAATTATTAATTATACATGTCTAATAAAAATAATGTTTCTGAAATAAAAATAAATACATAAATAGCACGCTAAAGAAATCAAGTCTGCAATTCACAACTCTGTCTACATATTTGAAACCAATTTTTGTATGTAGAGAAGTTAAACAATTTGGAAATACTTAAATGAAGAAAAAAATGCATAAAATAAATTTGAATATAAGTCTTGTAACTAATCAAATTTATTCCATATTATTTAATTTAATTTATTTACTATAATATAAATTATTATTCATTAAATTTATTTTTGTATTGTTTATTACTGCCATTGAGTAATTATGTTAAAAAATCTTTGCATTATCATTTGTTTCTTGCGAATGTTCAAACACAAGCGTTTCTCCTGACTACTGTACGACTATAATATATTAATTATATTATAATAATACATTTATTATAAGTGATCGTATAAATATTGTCTAATATACGCGGAAATCTATGGGAAGATTTTGAAAACATGAATCTTTATGATGGAATCATGAACTTTGTTTTATTCTATTTTTGGATCTTCTTTTCAAAAAGTTAAATTTTTCAATGCGTTAATAATAAAACTATAATTTCAACTTACACATTGTATAATTATATTTATACTAAAATTTTATTAATATATAATTATCAGATCATTTTTTAATTAGTAATTTGCCATCAAAAAGAAGGTTATATATTGTTAAGTAAAATAAAATCTTCAGACTTTGAGTGATTTAAATTTAAAAAATAATAAAACAAAAAGTATAACTCCATTAGTGATTCCATAATATTATAAGAGGTTCTGTGGAAAATTGTATGTTTAGTAGGTATCTTTTCAGTAGAGTCTCAATCAAAACTAGTCGTTATTTTACATATCTCGATTTTTGTCTCGTTTCTTATTACTTAATTTTCCAGATCACAAATTATCTCGTTCAAAACGAAAGACTTAAATACTTGTTTGTCAAATTTTTGATTGTACATATGTTTCAATAAATTACTAACATTTTTTTTTAATATAAAAAATTGTAAAATGTATGATCATTAAATAATATTGATTAATCGTGATATATAATGTTATATGAATTAAATTTGTAAATATTTTTTTATCGTTAATCGAAAATACTACGTTTTATAGTATTTTCAATATTTATTATTATTGCATTACTATTATTTTGCAAATTATTTAAACTCATAAAAATATATGTAGCTCAATTATTATTTAAGCACTTCAGTTGTAATTTACTTTCATTTTATGTAATATTAAAAATATTTAAATACCATTCTATTTTAAGATTTTATACGTATTTTACATTTAATTAATATTATATAATATTATTTAAATTTTTTAAATATCAAATGTAAATCTATATTTTATTGCATTTGGTATTTATATATAATATTATATAATACTTATTAAAAAAGTACATTTTCATGTGGGTGACATGCAATTGCGCCAATATGATATGGTAGTTGCGCCACAGTTGTTACTGCAATTGCGCCAATTCAAAAATTAGTAAAAAGTTTAACTTAACACAAGAAAAACTTTATTTCGTAAATATAAACATAAAAAAACATTTCTTGGAATTGAAAATATAAAATGAACGCATAAAGTAAAACAACTGTAAACAAATATAGAAAAAATATTTCTACAATATTATATTGGTTTATAATGCGCATTTATTTCGTCGTTTTCGTATTTCTGTCGTTCAGCAATTATACTTTTTACTCTTTTAAAGTAATATTATTAATAATGTTTTATTAAATAATTATTTGAGAAAAATTACTGAAACATATAACTTACTTTGCGATTGACTTTACAATATGCTGTCACTTTAAATATCATCAGTTAACTAAGTTTAAATCGAAAGAAAAGTGACAGAAAATGAAATTCGCATTTATTATTTTCGCAGCAAAATAAACATTTTAGCATTGTAAACAGTTTAGCAGTACACAAATTCTACTTTGGTGTACAATTTGCAATTTTTTAAAAATTCGAATATTATTCCGTGTGGCTAAAAATTGTTATAATGTAACACTTGGTTATGTATTAAAAAATAGCAGAACCATAAAGAAGCAAGTGAAACATCAAAAAATTAAAAACAATGATAAAACTCTATGTTTGAAAAAGTGGCGCAATTGCAGGAAAATATTTCATGTTTTATTTCTTTATTGCTAATGTATAACAATAAAGGAAAATCAATTTTATTTCTAAGAAAATATTGTTTTTTTACCGAAATGTACTGACATGAATATTTTCTTAGAAAGAAAATTGTCTTTTTTTTTTTTTTTTTTAACGAAATGTACTTTTTTTTTAATTTGTTCAAATCAATCAATTCAATCGCGATTAATTTCTTCTAAGTCTTCGTAGAATTGTTAAGGCTGTGCAATAAATTGGCATATCGAGTTTTAAATTATAAAATTGTCATATCATTTATTTTATATCATAAAACAAGATCTTGTTTCTAATTGCATAATGTGAAAGCAGCATTTCTAATTAATGTCAAATTACACTGCGTTCAAAATCTTTTACCAAGATTTTCGCCAGTGATTTTGAGAAATGAAACTACGATGCATAATAACTGTAATATTCAAATTATAATATACGCAATAAATTTGAAGCCTAACTAAAACTATGTAATAATCATGAATGAGAGTGAAGTTATTGTCATAAGCAAAATTACATACACGAGAAATCAAAATAAAGAAAAGAGATACAAATATATACACAGAAAAGTGATCATTTTTTAATGGCGTGTAAATATTTATTTTTTATGTCAAGAGTAGTTGTCATATTTGATTGCTTGTTACGAATTAGTTAATCTTGAATTTATTTAAAATATACAAAAAGATTGTGTAACAAAATAAAAAAGAACAAATTATTGGAACAAATTTGCTTAAATTGAGTGAAATGACCATTTACTTTTGGCGGCAGAATACTGCTAACACAAGACATACAAAATAATGACAATGCTCCAAACAATGGTTGTGCTAAGTTCATTTTTGTGCCTATCTTGCATATAAATCTGATTTTGCAATATTGTAATCGTAACTACATTTTGTCAATGTAAAATGAAATACTTCTGTGAACTTCTTATTCATTCTGTTGTCGTATATCTAATAAACTTAAATTGGTGCCATTTTACAGCCGCTTAAGATGTTTATAAGAGAAAAGTCGAATGCAAATCCATAACACTTTTGCTAAAAACAAAATTTAATTGAAAAACAAGTTTTTTAAATATTATATATAGCACTTAAGATAAGTAACAAGCTACGTCGAAATTCAACTTCCTGTAAACTGATTAATATTAAGAAAATATTTAAAATTAATCACGATAGATACAACGATTTAATTTTAATTCGTCAGAGTGATTGGAATTTAATTTTTAATGATAAAATAAAAAAGAAAGATGTCGCATGCAATCAATATATAAAACATCGTTGAAATAACGATAACAAAAATTAAAAAATGTTAGTTGTTCAGAAAGATGAAATAAAACATTGTACAAAATTTCAAAGGAATTATCTCATTGGATCTAATGTGACCAAACTTTATTAAAAGCATCGCAATGAAAATTCTAACAAAAAAACAATGTTTCATTATGTAATTACTAGAAAATAAGTTAAAAGTAAATATTACATTAAAATTTAAAGAATATAATTTTGTTAAGCTCATTTATTTATATTTGTTGAAGGAGTAATTTTAGTTTCTATGTTCTATCTCTTTTGCACGAAAACATTGTGCCTCAACCTCCTTAAACAATGTTTGATTTAAAAAACAGTATTTCAACGTTTTTCAATATTGATTGCAACGCAATTATTTCCTTTTCAACAATTATAAAAAGAAGAGAAACAATATTGTAAAAAAGTGAATGATGGCCTAATGTCAGCAATTGTTGTAATAAATTTTGAAAATGCCTCACAAATCATTTGGACATTTCAAAATTGAGTTACAAAAGTTGTTGGTGCTTCGATTTGTCATTGGTGCCAGTTTTTTCCACTTTGAAAATATCATAGCATAATATCGTAATCGAAACATAACTTTCTCTCTCTATCCTCTTTCTATTTATCTTTCTATATCTCTCTTCCTCTCTTTCTCCACCTGTTGATGATTGTTATTTATTCGTAGTAAAAATAACAAAGCATACTTTTGTTCATTTATTTTAATAGAAAAGTTTTTCTTGAATGCTCTATTTTGTTGAGTAATCAAAGCAACGTTAACAAATATGTAGAAGTATGAATAATACTAGTTACCGAATCTATTGAAATATTTTTATTACATATTGACTCTTCGCTCCGAAATACATGTATTAAGAGCACATTAGCTTACCGAATAAATTTTTGGTTACGATTTTTATATATACATATATAAACAAAATATGTCAATTGCGACGTTTTTTTTGACTCAGCAATGTGAAATATTTTATATGAATATAATTATAATATTTGACATTTTACGTATTAACTCTAACAAAATTAGTAATTTTAGTTCTTTTTGAGAAAATGAATCTCTTCAAACACTCTTCTAATTATGATAATGATTTGCGTATAATTTTAGGAAAGTTTAAAATTAAATTATAATTCAATAATTTTTAAGATTCTTCATATTTTAAACAAATGTTTAAGTATTTTTATATTTTTGAACATTATTTGTATTTATTATAAAAAATGTTTTTATAATTGTGTAAATGTTTCAAAACTGAACATTGTAATAATACATTTTTAAAAACGAAATTGATTAAATTAATATCTAACATAATCTACTTAAATAAAATTGTGCTCAAATCATAATTATCTTTTGTTAAGCATAAGTATTTAAAAAAGGCTTAAAAATTTGACATTTTCTGAGTCCTTGCAAAATTCAAACTGTAGCTCTCTTATGTCAACTTATAATTGAGTTAAATCTTTAAATGGAAAATTCAGTTTGTCACAAGTGTTATGCTAGGAATTGCTTTAAAAAAATAAAAAAGAAACAAAATATTTAACTAGTATGTAAGCTCAATTACATAGTATTAAGGAACAATTATAACAAAATTATATAAAATAAGCGGAAATAAGAAAATACAAAGCTGTAACACACTTATTGTAGAATTTAACAGCTTACCAATATCAATTTTTATTTTCGCACTAGCGGGAATAAAATGAGCTTCTGTTTCTTCGTCTTTTCACTTAAACTTATTTAATTTTTAACAACTGAATTTTCCGTCACGATATAATCTCGTTGCTAGTTGTAAAATACACAGATTTAAACGATTTATATTTGATATTTATTCTGATTTGCGGACAGAAGTGAAGATGTGTTAATGTTTAACATATCAAGAGATTAATTCGGATTTTACTTTAAGCGAGTAAAATTAAGTGACATGCGAATATTATTTTTAAAAAAAATGTACGATTTAATACATGACATACGGCTTTGTAACGACTGTGCGCTGTGTTTAAAAGGGCCGACGTAAATTAAGACGTTTTGATACGTATATGCTGTAAATTATTATTTAGGTTATCGGTGACACTCGATATATTCACCGACAACAATTGGAAGGATAACAAAAATATTGTTATCATTTTGTATAAAAATTTTTTTACTTTGGAATACAGTTTTATAATGGTTAATATTCTGGGTTGTTTCTTATTTGGTTTACTTGTGTTTTCAATATGTAAGGTGGATTCGAAAGTCGAGTGTCATCAGAAAAGTTAACACATTTCAATGCGTGGGAGAAAAGTGCAAAATGATTGTACGGCAAAATTTTGTCGCGCTTTTTGATGCTGATTGATTTTTTGGTGCGATAAAGTTTATGAAAGATGTAAAAGGACAAGCGCGGATACAAAATCATTTTTGTGTCAACATCAATTTTGTTGATACAATATAATTAAGATACAAGCACCGTTTGTTTTTTGATAGCGAAAAATAGCCATAAAAAAGTTGACGCTTACTTTTTTCTGCACTATACAATCGGCTTTGTGTCCAATCTCCTGTGCTTCGTACTCAGACATCATTACGCGAAGGACTTATCTTCTTCGATTACCTGTAATAAGCAATAAAATACTTGTAAATTATTATATGATTGTTGTTTTTATTTCAAGTTGTTATGAACCAGAATTACTATACATTATCAAAATTACAATAATGTAATCCATTATTTTTACATTTTTATAATTATAAAACATAAATTCAATATTTGTTCAATGTTTTTCTGCATCTTTAGCTCGTTTAATTCTCATTTCCTCTCTTTTTTCTATCAATTTTTCATTTTTACGAATTTTATCCATTTTTAATGATCGCAAATTCAATCAATCTTTATCAGATAACATCGATGAATTACGTTTTGACACAGTAAAGGTCTTGATAATCTGCTAAATCAATGAAAAATTCCATAAAAACATAATGAAATGTAATGCAGACATCATACAAAACAAAACAAGTATTAACGAATATGTGTGCGAAATATCGAGTACTTATAACACAAATTACACAAATTTGTTCTATATTACATACGCTTTCAGAATATCATACAGATTATGCTGACAAATTCGAGAAAGTTAGCTATTTTTCCACTTTTAGTTAGTTACAGTTTGACATGTTAAACTAGCCGACCATCTGTATACGAATCGTTAGGTTGAATGAAGCAGCAAATCATTATCGAACAAATTTGACAGTATTCTCAAATGTATAAACTATTCGTGCAATAAGTTTTGATATTTGTAGGTTGAAGTGTATATTGGATAAAGATTAAAAATTCGTGCTAAACGACAATCACTAAAATATGACAGGTGTAAAGGTAAAATAAAAAATATAAAATAAACTAAATTTTTAAAAGGTGAAAATCATACGTAAGTTAAAGTTAATAAATGTAGTTGTTTATTTAATATCTTTCTGCAGTGCTTTTTATTGTCGTTAATCCAAATATTAACTTTTAAAGTCAAAAGACGTTATAGGTTGACAGTTCTAGAGATTCGCTCATATATTTGATTGTAAGTTGAACAATTTAAACGCGTTTTTCTCAAAATTTTTAAAAGTGGAGTTAATTGATTTTTCGTTTAAACCACAGATATATTTATTTATGTTTAATTTGACTTCCGGAACTGGATAATCAGGAAAGACGATTTGGTTTTGCATATCATATCATAATCATAATAATTTGTAATTTAATCATAAGTTTGTAATTTTCAATATCAACATTTAGAATTTTCACTATAGGATTTTAATTTTTATTACTGTATTTTAGAAATTATATATATAAATTTAAATTGTGAATCAAATTTTATTTACCGTTTAGAATGTCTATTGTAGTAGTAAAGTAGGCAGTTTTAATGAATTTTTCATGCTTATATATTTTTCATATTTATTTATTTAACACATGTTCAAATACAAGAATACATATACGAAAATATCCATCGCAACCTAGAATTCTTCGAAACTTTGCAGAAATCAGAACACTTAATAAATATTAATTCATACAGTTAATAATGATTAATCGTTACTTATATTAACCTTTAAAGTATTGTTTGCATTTTGCAAAATTGTACACTATGTTACATTATCTACATTATTTTATCTCGCATTATTTTTTACATTATTTTATAAATATCTATCAGAATAATCATAATTAACCCTTTAACTATGGTCGCGCCGAGTGGAGGGGATACGCAACCACGGTAAGAGGGTTAATTCATATTAAATGGAGAAAATACTGGCAAATTCCATAACTGACTTAGATAATTTGAATACAGCCGGATCATAAGATGATTGCCTCTTTTTTTTCCTACTACATTTGTGCCCTTTTTCCGGTGTAATTTGAAGAAATTGTCTGCAAAACAAACAGATATATATGACATTAATACATATAAATGACTATTTATACAATATATT